>CAODLS013964426.1:0-19590 GCA_948243855.1 Flueggea neowawraea
GAGAGGAAAGATAAGTTTCAGCCAAAATATTCCTTTCCAAAGAAGCTAGCAGTTGATTTTGTTACTTAAAGTTTGTGCCTACGTTCTCAATAGAGACTGATATTCTTAAAGGTGTTCCCTTGGAACTGAAGATATAAATAAGAGCACATGATCAGCCTAAATTTATCATAACCAAGTACCATTTGCAGTTAAATGGCTAGATCCAAGTCATTTTTCAAAATGGATTATCTATAACTAAACCAACTATATCAATAAAAGTTGAGCCAGATAAAGCGAAAACACGGAAAAGGTCAACAAAATAAAACATGGAAAAGGTCAACAAAACATACTGGAATGGAATGACAACGTTTTACTTCAGATATGAATTTTTTGAACCTTATTGACAGGCATCATCCTAGTAAAATTTTGCAGTAAGACAGAAGGATTTTAGTAACCTGCTACTGAATTTTGACAGTGGTTGAGTGATATACCTTTTTGTTCTTTAATAGGTTGCAGCTTGGAAGCAGCTGATCATGTGATGTTGAATTGAGTATTATATTTCTCTGACTCCTCGGCAATTCTCCAAATATTCTACTTAATGTCTCATGTGATTAATCACATGAGACCAAATCAATGACCTCACTAACTGTCCTTCCTGGTTTATATTATATCTTTAGTGAGTCCTGCACCTGTACTAAGAGTGATTCAATACAGCTAAACTTTGTTGGGCATGCTACTTTTTTGTAGCATGAACCAATCATCCCTTTCAAAGGAAAATGCCATTTCTCTCTCAACTTTTTAGCATGTAGAAATTTCAACAAAATCCATTTGTGTTCATCTAAATCCTCTAGAAACCCTAAAAGATGGTCTAAAGTAGCCTTCACTTATTTTTGGCCAGCTTGTTGGACTAAAAACATTGACAAATTCAGTTGGATATTTTCATGAAAATACTTTAATTCGAAAGCGGTCCTCACACCAATTTTTTTTCATACGATTCAAGTATAGAGAACATAGAACCATTGGTTTCCATAAGATTCAAGGATAGAAAATATAAAACCCCGTGGTACTAGAGTCGTCTTCAACATTAAAGGATTGAAGGAGTAAAAGCCAAATTAAAAAAAAAAATAGAGAATATGGAAGAAATTTTAAGGCAGTTCTATAATAAGTACCCACTGCTCCTCCATCAGCAATCTTTGAAAGCAATATTAAAAACGTTATTCTTCCAAATTTGGAAAGGGTCATCCACTTAACTAAATTTTTTTGTGTCACCACCCAGTCATATCACATTACTCAGCAGAGCTTGGAAGCTTTTATAATTCCCAATCTCATTCCCTTATTTAAGTAAAGATCACAGAAGCTGAAGAATAAAAATTCTTTTCGCAAGATCTGGTCAAAGAACTCCTGATAGTTGTATTTAAACAAAGATTTTAATGAAGTAATCTTTGATGGTGCCGTCAGCTTGGATTCCAAAATGCATGTGATTTGAGGTTTTATGCGTAGAGTAAAAATATTTCTAATAGACAAGATCAGAGATATTTCTAATAGACAAGATCAGAAGTTGTTCTAACACATAGTGAAATCAGATCAAAAGTGACAGAACGCCCTACTTACCACTGTAATCATGCCTGCAGAACTTAAATAATCTAGGATCACTAATAATTATATGGTTTCAGTTTCAAATTAAAATCAGAATCAGAAAAAACAGGAATGATCCTCATGCAGAAAAAAATACTAAGCAAGATTTCACTCAGAAGTTATTAGTTGTTGGAGTAAACTTACCTAGCCCGGCAGGTTAAACACGCCGAGCTCCAATCCAACAGCTGACACCCTTGCAAATAGTTTGAAGCCATCGATCCTTCTTCGAATATGACAAGGAGTTAACTGAAGGGAACTACAGCACGAGGATTTTGAGAGAATAGTGATTCTTCAGATTAGTTTTTAACTGCAGTTGACACAGCGCTGTATCAATCTTCCTTATCTATATCCTCAGATGGTAAAAGCAAAGACGTGTTACTGATAATTTGCTAGTCTTTGTTCCTGATATTCCCCAAAAATAATTCACTAATATTTTACTCTTGACACTATTTTCCAAAACAAGTAAAGACATCCTTGGTCATTAAATTATCAAAAATCTCAATGATTTCACTCCAAATGAATAATTCAATCACAGAATACAAAATCTACACGTTTTAACAGGAATAGCCAATATCATTATGCTGTCATTACTCAACAACATTGAACAGTGGAATCTGTATGTTGTTCAACTTAATTCATTAGGAAACAACAGTGAATCGTTTTCCTTCCATACAACGCTGCCAAAACCAAACACTCGGACAAAACAAGAAATCAACTGTTCATTGATTACTTCTTCAGAAGGAAGCACAATACCTGTCTCCCTCCACAATGATGTGACTTCTTTATCCATAATCCCACAAGGCACAATATGCTTAAAATAGTTTAAATCAGGACCATTATTGAATGCCAACCCATGAGACGTAATTCCAGACGAGATACGAACTCCTATTGCACCAATTTTTCTATTCCCAACCCAAACCCCCGTCTCACCTTTTGTCCAGCACAAGCTTTCACGCCATACATTGATGCCAACTCGATCATTGTTAACTCAAGCTTCTCCACATAACTCCTAGCACCAAGTCCAAAATCCCGAAGAGAAACGATAGGATACAAGACGGCCTGATGAGGACCGTGAAATGTAATGTCCCCGCCTCTTTGTGTATAATGAAGTTCAGCTCCTATCGGTTTAAGCTCAGACTCTGGAATCAATAAATTGTGATCGGTCCGCCCCTTGCCAAGGGTATACTTGGGTGGGTGTTGCAGGGACAGGAGCGTGTCTGGAATCCTTTGAGCTTTCCTATCAGAAACAAATTTTTCCTGAAGCTTAAGTGCTTCAGAGTAATTTACCATTCCCATTCTCCAAACCTCAAGTCTCCGCAGAAACCTCATTCTCTGCATGAATCAAATGACCAAGCAAGCATTTTCACATTGCACAGTTAAAAGCTATTATGAAGACTCAAAAACTCAACCAACGTTGATGGTTTTGTGAAAAGCGCTCAACTTTGGCCTAAATGATAGGAATTCAGCGATGTGAATAAGTCACAGAGGCATTTCATCGAACAGAAACATCACAATAGTTATTAGATCGGTTTCACAAAAATAGATAGAACAGACACAATAAGTGGTTTCGAATTAACATAAAATGAAATTTAGCGATCACAGCAAACCAATAAGAGTGGGTATTGAAGAGAGGGAAGAAAAGCTTACTGTTTTACCTATAGGAGGTTAAGAGGGGCACCTCAGGTTATACCCAGTCCTAACCAAGAAGGATATATGGACACTTGGACAGTCTAGTATGCGTCTCCTTGAGAGGGAAGAATCGAAACGGCGCCGTTGTTACATACTCGCGGGCTAATTAGAGCTTGTTTGGTTTATCTTTCCAGCAAATCAATTTCAAGAAATTATTTTTGGGAAAGTAAGTTTCTGAGAATTACAGCTCTTTTATGCTTAGTTCACAAACACTTCCCAGAAAGATGATAATGTCCACAATGCTAATATTGATATTATTAAACCACAATGCATATTAATACATATAACAAAAATATGTAAAAAAAACATTGTTGCATAATACATGTATCAAAAAATACATCACTTAACTTTATAAAAAAAAATACAAATGGCTTGCATAAAAAATAATTTTTTAAAACTCATGAAAATTAAATATAATATAAAAAATAAGTGACATAATTTATAAATTGTAGAGTAAGTATAGATATTGTAGATAAAATTACACTTCCGATAGCTAAAGAAATTGTATTTTACTTTCTGACCTTCTCAGAAAGTTATTTCATATGTCAAAAAAAATAGGTGGCTTGATTTCCCGAAAATTGGAAATTTTTGTGCAAGAAGCATGTGCACTTTTCCTACACCCCGGAAAGTGCGACTTTCCCCGCTACTAACATAACACCCAACAACACAAACCCTTAATTTTTAATGTTTAATTCTGCAAATTCCATGTATACTAATCAGTAACTGTTGGTCACATCAAATTGGTTCAATCATTCCAGCATAATCTTGAGTTTTTTTCAACTAATCTGTAACATTAAAGGTGTTTATTTTTAGATACATTGTAAAACTAGATTACAAATCGATAGATTGTTAAGACCCTCTGCGACTTTGTTGCATCCAACAAGACCATTTGCAATTCATATCTTTAATAATAGTAATAACTCATTAAATAATAATTAAATGTTTCTAACATGAATTTTCCTATAACAACATAATAAACAGAGATGGTGTATGAATTTTACTGTCAAGAACAAAACTTGATTCATCTATTATGTACAAACAAGTTGCAATTCTTTCTCGCATTTGTTATACAAACAATAAAACTCATGAAGAACAAGAAAGCATGCAAACGCCAGGCCGGTAGGCCCATGCCGGCGGCAGACGAGCATATTTTTCCATGCCTGGTTGCTCGTCGTATGGCCGCTCCATCAGTTTAAGGAGCCTCCTTACTTCTCCGAAATTACCCTGCTCGGCGGAATCAATGGCAGTCTGACACAAGTAGTTGCGAAGAACATATTTAGGATTTACCGAATCCATCTGCGCCTTCCTTTCCTCATCCGATATTCCACTGGCTTTTCCTCATCCGATATTCCACTAGCAGCAAGTCACATGATTAAAGCACCACATATAGTGAAGAATAGTGCATGTTGAGAAAGCCCAGAATGAAAAGCCAGATCCCTCCACCTAAGAAATTTAAATCCTTCAGCTAAATTCTAAGCAAATTGTAAGATGCTACCTATTCAAGTTACCACTTCTACAGAATGATAGAACAGTCCAAGTTTCTAATAAGTTGAGTTTTGATTTTATAGTAGACTCGTGCCATTTCAATTCTGAACGTAAAGTACAAAAAATTTGACACAATGAAGAACCAAAATGGATGATAAATAGGACAAACCATTCATAACAGAATAATCTGTAGACTAATTCCCAAAATAATACTTAGAAGATTTGTCCAAGTCGCAATATTTTCTCTTTTTAGTACCCATAACTTTTTCTAATTGAATGGAAATTTAAAATTTACCTGCATATTTATTTGAGGTGAGATCCACAACCGAATGATCCTCATCACCTGTACTAAACCGAATGATCCTCATCACCTGTACTAAAAGACAATCCCTCGCTTTTGGTCATGTTCTCAAGATGAGGAAAATGATGTTTTATTGCATAGTCCGCCAAAGCCTGAACAATTTTAAAGTCCTCTTTCCCTCTGGATGCATGTATTTGGTATGAACCAAACCGAAGAAAAGATTGTGCAACTCTGCAAACAATTGCACCAGGTTCTTCCTTTGGATTGCCACTGCATAAAAAGCCACAAAAATGCATGATGAGAATTCAATATTGAGCTGCTTGGTAACCTAAAATTATTCATCTAACACCGATTTCCATGACCATGGTTGTATTTATATCAAAGAACCTGAAAATGATAATATTTTCAATAAATAATGGAACTAATATTTGATGCATAGAATATTTGAATTTATTAATGAAGTTGCAAACTACGTTGTCTTCAGATTCTTGTAACCGGGAGTATATTTGCTCGCCAGCATAAAAACATTTAATATTGGTTATAATAACAATATAGAATTTTACCATATCAGAAAACGTCAACAAGAACAAATTGTATGGGAAAAAAGTAAACTTCACAACATGTATACTATAAAATAACTCAAAATAACATACTCATAAAACATGTCCCGAGTAACATATTTTCCTGTGTTCACAAGACAAAGTGCACGTGTTGTAGGGATTCCTAGACTGTGCATTGCTTCACTGCAAAGAAACTCCCGAATACTACTACGCAGCACTGCAAGGCCATCTGCAAACCGACTGTACGGAGTCTTGCCAGCACCTTTAAGCTGCAGTTCCCACCTTTCAGACTTGGCATTTATAATCTCCCCAAGTGTTATAGCTCGGCCATCACCGAGCTGACTAGCCCACATCCCAAATTGATGACCTCCATAGCACTGGGCATATGGCAACCTGCAACAGCAAAGTGTAAGACACAAACAAACACTTTAAACTAAAACATTCAGTCACTGACACAAGCATTGACACACTTACGCTCCAACCAAAGGAGAATCCCCCGAAAACAGAAGTGGGAAATCCGGTCTCTCAAACCTGTAATTCCAGCAAAACATAAGCAAATAATTTCACTACCAACACAGTAGATAATAAAAAATCAAACTTTACCAATACTCAAGTAATAAACTTCATTAATAAACCACAAAGTGTCTCTCTTTTGGAACATAAAATTAAAAGCCTGAAACTTGAAAACAGCCAGAAAACGAAAGAACTCACTCTTTAGGATCCAAATCAAGCAATTCAGCAACTGATTCCGACCACGCGACAAGCTGGGGATCCTCCACTTCAGCAGACGGCGAAACTTTTGAATAACAAGCATGCAATACCTGCAAATTTCATTTCTTCCAAAACATTAGGAACCAACCAAACAGAACCGAATCGCAAGTAAATATGATCAAAACCCAATACAATACCTGACGAGGAATCATGTTGCTTATTGGATCACCAGGCAACGCTCTGACGAACGAGTGGTCCCAATTCAGATCTTCCAGCTTCAAATTACCCTTATTAGCCTCCTTATTGACGGTTTCGCCATCGGGTTCCAAACTCTGCTTCCTCAAGTCCCCCGTCACAGCATCGACAGCGGCGGCGGGTTCCGGCGATGAGAAGTCCATGGAGACGGCACCGCCACTAGAGGAGGAGGAGGAGGTGGAGTGGCATGCGAGGGAGGGGAAAGGAGGAGGTGGTTTGAAGAAGCGGGGGCAGGGGAGGGATTTGGAGGAAGAAGAGGGGTAGAAATGGAATTTGGAGGAGGGACGGTAGGGGTAGAAATGGCAGGATGGAAGCGAGGAAAGAAGAGGGCGGAGTCTGAGTGAGGAGGCGGATTTCGGCGACAAATGAGAAAGCAGCATCGGTTTTTGGTTTAAGTTTTTGACTTGTCTGTGTGTATCGCTCACGAGTCCGTAAGGACCGTAACCATAACAATAATAATAATCGTTACCGAGTTGTGTTCAACGTTTTCTTGGAGACGTGACCCAATGAACCACCAATCGGTTGGGTCGGTTTGACGTGGTTATTCACAAATTTCCTGCAATGAAACTTTTTTTTTATAAATAAATGACACCACAAATTGGTAAGAAGAAAATGAGGTAAAATCTTGTTTAGTTTTTTTATAGGACTAGTTATTTAGTATTAGTATTTAGTAAGTTTTGTAATTTGGAATAGTAAAATTTAATAATGATATCAATATTTTTATTTGAAGGAGTCACATACCGATTAACAAATAAATAGTATAATAAATAGGTTCGACTTATTAACATCGATTTCAGTAGAAGCTAGCAGTGGAGCAGAACCATTTTTATGTTGGTCTATTTTGTAGTCTAGATGTCACAAGTGATCTGTGCAGGACTCGCAGTCAAAAAGTCGAGCATCGCTCTATCTCGGTGGAGCTCTCTCTCTCTCTCTCTCTTTGAGAGTGTATGTGTTGGTGTGAATGAGAATGGAAAGAGCAAAGCTCCTTTTATAGCCTTCCAAATAGGCTAACGGGCCTAATGAGTCCAACGGACCCACTTCATCTCTAACTCAATTGGACTTGCTAATTGGTCTCGATTATTCGTTTCGGTTCACACCTTGACTAACCGACTTTGGTTCTCCTCAATTAGACTTTCCAATTGGTCTTGGTTCACATTTCGATCGATAGATTTCGGTTTACCTGTCATGGGAGGACCGCTTTTTTCAACATTATTTTATATAAATTTGAGTGAAATTTCTATTTCAATCTCCTTAAAGTTTAAAGTGGATTTAGTTATTAATAATGCAAGTACAAAAAATCAAATTTGACAATATTAAATAATACTAAATGGTGTAGTCAGGAAAACATGCTACTTCAATATACTACTAACTAGATTGTGAGTTTACGATGGTGCAAGTGCAGACATAAATTAATTTTAAATGCCAAATAGTTTGATAGGTGATATAAATTTAGGTTTTAAAACTCAAAAAAAAAATATCAAACTTAACATTCGATCTGCAACTTCTTCTCTAACTGAAATTCTCTAAATTAAGTGATTAATTTATTCTTATGGCGTTGTATATTAAAAATTTTGGGTTAGATCGATAATGGTTACCATAACTATCTAAATTAATTATTTAAAAAATATTATTTAAAATTCTACAACAAAATGATAATTTAAAATTATAAATCCTTAAAATTATAAAAATTAAATAAATAATTAAAATGGCTCTTAGACTTTCATTATTTATTAATGTACTTAACTTTTAATAAATTTATTATTAATAAAATTTATGTAACTATAAATAATAAGTAATATTTATTAAACTCACATTAAAACATCAAAAGACCATTCATATGTCAATCAAGTAACAGTTTCCACAAAATCTTTTCAAGCAAGAAAATATTATTTCTCAATAACAGAAGCATATACATAGATAACTCTTCAATTTATTTGTTGTCCAAAATATTATGATGTATATGATTGTCAAACAAACATCTTTTATTTTTTTAAATGCTAAATACAAGTTTTACTGATACAAGTTCATAGTTGTTGTCTATGAGATTTGAACTTAAATCCTGTCCTACAAGTCATTGCTTATTTTTCATAGATAAAATCTTTAGGGAAATAGAAACATGCTTTGTCTTTTTATGACACTTTTAAATCAGCATTACCATTTATTTGTTTGAAGAATTGTATAATAAAAAAGTAGAAACAATAATATATTTTTCTTTTCCTTTGAAATCACAGATTTGATAGATTGAATTTTGTGTACACTAAACAAACACATTCATATTCTTATTTATTAAAGTTGTGGCTGACAGGAGATTTAGATAAAGTAAGGAGAAAGCCCAATAAAAAACACAATCAATAATTCATTCAAGTGAAAAACGAAGTCAGACATTTATACAAATCATAACCCAAAAACAAAAGGACCTATACTTAAGAAAGAAAAAAACACCATAACAAACACATCCGAATAAACGAAAGTTTGAAACTAATGAAATAATTTAAATGAAAACTAACACTTATAAGGTTACGAACTTGTTACAAGTTTGTCACAAGGTCAAAGGGCGTCTCATTTTTATTGAGCAAATACAAAATTACTTAGGGTTTTGGTGGCTCAAAGTTGGACAATGTTCGGGCTAAGAGGCGAAGAACGTTTTGATGTCTTTCGGAAGCTTCGAGCTGGTGATGTAACCATAATTTTCGGTTTATATGTGATAGTGACCTGGGGACCGGGCCAGAACGATCTGGGCTATAGGGTGTTTTTCCAGCCCAGTTTATCGGCCCGAGCGTATTTTTAGCAATCTGAGACCCGACCGGAATTTACTTCGAGCCAATTTTATGAGCCCGGCCAAATATGGTCCTGATATTTACTGGGATCGGACTAAAATGCGCAGGCTTAGACTGATTAGAGAGCTCCATAATTCCATTCCTGGCTTTATTTGTGGATGGATCATTTCTTTCCTTAATGGCCCATTTTCCCAACCTGTGAAGCCACTATATCAGTCCACATTTTTCACTAGGACTCAAGTCAACCAGATTTCGGCCGAACAAACACTGGGCCAATTGTGAGTCACAGCCACTCCAAACCAATCAATCAATGAAAAGCCCAATGTCTCTGGCCAACCAAAAACAACAGACCCAAGACCGCCAACCTCTGTAGATGAGAATCGAAACACACAGTCTCCCCCCTTCCCTTATATATACATATATAAGTAAAAATATTGTAGAAATCATAAATAAAAATTGAATCCATCGTCGTCGTCCATCACCAAAGATTACAGAGCTCCTATAAAAGGGAACTCAGCCCTCCAATCAAATCCACAACTGCTAAAACCCTAATTTCTTCCTTTTATTATTTTCCTCTTAAATTTTCTTAATTTCAGAAAATTAATGATAATGAAACAAAACCAGAACCAGAATATTGCAGAATGATGAGATGACATGAGTGGGTCATGGAACCAGAACACGAGAAGAGCGCGCAACACCGTCCCTGGGGCACGTTAGAGGAGCTCCTGCTAGCGTGCGCCGTTAACCGACATGGCACCGATAGCTGGGACTCCATCGTTGTCGAAGTTCAGAACCGATCTTCCTCTCTTCCTTCTCTCACTTCTCAGAACTGTCTAGACAAGTTCAACGACCTGAAAAGACGCTTCATGTCCCTAAACGACACCGCCAGCTTGATCGATGAGCTCCGGAGGCTTCGCGTCGAGGAGCTTCGACGTGAAGTCCAACGACATGATGTATCGATCGTGTAAATTTCCACGTTCTTATGAAAGATCCGATTCGTAAAGGTCGGGTTCTGTTGAGATCTGAACCGTTTTGTTTACGCTGTGTTTTCCATGTGACAGGTCGCTGGAAATGAAAGTGAAGAGATTGGAGGAGGAGAGACAACGGAGCTCGAAGGAAGGAATAGATCTACCGCGGGAGAAAAAACCTTCGCCTGAAAAAATCGCCGACAAATCTACCGCCGGCGAGGACTCCGGAGATGACCGATCGTTCAATGAGTCCAATTCGACGACTCAACAAAAAGCGGAAACGACAACAGGAATGACACAAAATGACGCCGTAGATGAGGAGGCGGATATGAAACCCGAACCGGAAACTAAAAACGAAAAGGTCCGAACCGGATCCGAGACGAAGGAGGGGCGGGATTGGTCCCACAACGGTAAGTTAGAGGATGATGACGAAAATAACGTTGATAATAAAAAAATAGTAGGTGGAGAGAAGAAGAATGAAATGACAACAAAACCGAACAGAGCGGGTGGTTTGGGTGGCGAGTCGAATGAGTTGGGTGAGTCGGTGGTGGAGTCGAAGCGTGAAGAGAAAAAGCAGAACAGCGACGTGCAAAGCTCGGCGAGCTTGTCGCTGAAGAAGAAAAAACGGCGTCGTCGAGGTTTAGTTGGTAGTAGCAGCTACGAGGCGCCCGAGGGTGGCGACGAAGTTTCTCCCGCCACTAAGCGGATGCCCGCCGTCAAATCTGAGCCGTTGAATAATTTCCTTGAGATCATCCGGGCTCATCGGCTCGGCTCCACTTTAGAGCGCCGGCTTCGCAGCCAGGTACTCTCTCCACACCCATTTTTATTATTCCATTTAATATTTTCAAAAATATAACTATTTATATTTTTTTTAAATGTTAACCATTTATTTTTTTTAAAATTGATAAATTAATTATATCATTACACAACCGTACAATTCTGAACTTGAGTACAAAACGAGGTCCAAGCTCCATAATGTATACGTGGGCCATTTTGGTAATTTCGCGTAATTGGAGGTGCTGTTAGTGTGTGAGTTGGCATCGGGTAGTGATGGGGTTTCGATCTGATTATAACCGTGATGGACGGTGTGGGTGCAATGGAATCGGTTTACTTGTGGGGTCCATAAAATTTGGGTGATGATGTGGCGTCCGATTAAAGATATGATTGTAAGGTTCGTGTATTTTTAATACAAGTCAGATCAATGACATACGCTCCAAGTTGGCTCGACTCAAGCCGGTCAATGAAAAATATCTGCCGGTTTGGTGGCCAGAATGTTTTTCTTTTTTAGGTTTATCCTTTTTTTAGTAAAAAAATAATAATAAATTCATCATTTCTTTTTATTTTTTATTTCTTAAGTAAAAGTTTTTTCAAATCTTTTCATCATTGATACATGGATTTCTTGGGTCGAGTCTTGGTAAGCCAGGACTATTACAAACAAGATGAACTCTCATATTTTATTTGTTAAAATAATTTGATTTGCAGACCGTTTTGAAGTAACTTTGGCTTCTCCCTTTGTCGTTTTACAGAATTTTGTTACGTCTTGCTTTTTTAAAAAAAAAAAATTCTTTTCTTTTCATTTCTTTTCTTTTCTTTTCTTGAGGGCGACCAAGTTTCTAGTCAGTTAGAGGTTGAACGTGTTATGCACTTACTTCGTCGGTGCTATTTGTGTTGGGTTAGGCAGCTTTCTAAGAATGGAAGCTGCCGCCTTATTGCAAAATTATTAGTCTTGGTTATGTTTATAGTTCAATTTAATCCAACAATTTAATGAGTTTTTATAAAATTTAGAAATATTCTTGCAAAATTTATCACAAATAAGATAAATGTAGAGTGCTTTTAACGTTACGGTCCAGTCAAATGTACTGAAAAGAATAATAAAATTCCTTTTTTTGTACGGCCGAATATGCTAATGGCAATAAAGAAAAACTTTATACTGAAATAGTCATTTTCCTCATTTTAAGGTCTTGTGTTGTGCCTTCTTGCAAGGGAAGGCAAAGAAAAAGAAAAGAAAAATAAATCCGGAATGATGGTTTAGAAAAAAAGTTTTCTTTTTTGACGGTCGGTCCAAGATTGAGGGGTCGAATTAAACGTGCGGCTGGCCTATGTGACCAGATTTACTCTCCCTGTTCGACCACCAAAAAAAAAAAGATTTACTTTCCCTCCAAGAAATAAAGGGTAAAATCGTAAATAGGATAAATATGGGGTCTATGACCCTATCCGCGGTGCTAACTTGCGCTCGTGGATAAGTGGGTTCGGAGGAAAAGCCCGTAACGGTATTGGCTTATTGGGCTGTTCATTTAGTGGTCCAATGCCCTATTGGTTTCCTAGTACATAACTTGCGTCTTTTGGAGTATGTGAAGGAGAATATAACATTGCATGTGGATCACATGGTTTATGCAAACAATTATTCTTTCGATTTTTATGTGTTTACTTAAATTACGAATTATGTATTTATTTGTGCTGAATAACAAACTAAAATGTTTATAGTAGTGAAAAATAGAGAGACATTACGCTTTTAACTTATCATTTGATAAATTTATTCAGCACATACCAATAAACTCTATTCTGGTGCTACTGAATTCATCTAAAATACCGATGAATCAATCAAGAGTTAATAATGTGTATAAGACAAACTAAAAAAAAATGTATAGTTTACACGAACTACTAAAGTTGCTATTCATTAGATTAATCTAAACAAACATTCCTAAAATGACGGGAATGGATTTTGTGTCCAAATTCCAAAGAAAGGGATGAAATAAAAATGATGGCAGTGGCAATTATAGATGTACGTGTTGGGGGAAAAAAAAGATGGAAGAAATTATAGAAGTTTCTAAAATTGGTGTATTATTTTGCAGGATTCTGAGCGGTACAAAAGTTTGATACGGCAGCATGTGGATCTCAGAATGGTTCAATCCAGGCTTGATAAAGGGATTTACTCCAGCTGCATTCATAAATTCTTCAGAGATCTCCTCCTTTTATTCAACAATGCAATCCTTTTCTTCAGAAAGAATTCTCCGGAAAGTCTTGCGGCCAAGGAACTCCGAGCTGTAGTTTGGAAGGAGATGACACAGAGGCTTACAAAGCCTAAGCCTCAAGCTGTTACAGCAAAAGCTGAACCCAGAACCAAGCCCCTTCCATTTTCCAAGCCCAACAAAGCTTCTACGATAGTGGTCTGTGGCAAACGCAGATCCACGAAAGCCATTTCTGGAAATTCTAGCAACAAGGGTGAAAAAAAAGATAAGGAGGTTGAAGAAAAGATTGAAAGTTCGTTTGAGGACAAGGGCATAAGAAAGAAAAGGAATAAAGAGAGGTTGGTTTCGGGACTTAGAAACAACCCAGCAACCAACAAGAATGGAGAAATAAAGCATCAATATGGTGGCAACGAATTAAGTTCGCATGATGGTTTGGACGCGAAGGTGGACAAGAAAGAAAGCACAGCAAAGAAGAAACAAGGAGCTGCCAACTTCTTGAAAAGAATGAAGCAGAATTCACTGAGTGAAGTGATGGAGAATGACGACGACGACAACGACTCCTCGTCGGATAATGAGAGTAAAGATGGTAAAAGAAAGGAGGAGAAGAAAAAGAAAGCAGGACAGAGTAAAGGAGGAGGGTTAACAGTGAGGGTAACAAGGAGTTCTAGAGGAAGAGGAAAAAAAACGATTGGACGGCCACCGAAGAAACAGGCGGAGGTGGGTGGCGGAGCAGGGAAGCGAGGAAGAGATAATGGAGATTCTGAGGTGGCGGGTGGTGGTGGGAGAGCAAGGAAGAAGGCAAGAAGATGATGGGTGTTGTATAATGTAAATTATTAGTATTGAAAGGGTTAATTTGGAGTTTATGATTTTTTGGGTTTGAAGGAATGATAGGATTTTAGATAGCAGTAGAAAGAAGAGGGTTGGACGATGGAAGGGAAGAAATTAGGAAAAGGGAGGGGAAGAGATACTGTAACGTGTTCTTTATAGAATGTGACTGCCATTTGCACATACACACCAGTCCCACCTCTTTTTTGGGGTACCATCATCATCAGTCTAGTGTTTCATTCTCAAAATTCTTTTTATTTTCTTTCTTTTTCTCTATCTGATTAAGTATAAAACTAGATTAATGGCAGGTTTATGAATGATTTCTATGATAAATTATAAGATCAAATAAAAGGAAAAGAAAAACACCTAATCCGAAATGATTTCTATGAACAGACTTCAGTTTAGACGGACGGAGTTGACTCTATGGATGCCATAGGAGTTTTTAAAAAATGCAGTGAGATATTATATTAACTTTACAAAAACTAATATAATTCCCCCTAATTGTTTAGAACACACACCAACGAACTGAAGTATTAAGACCCAATTGAATTGAAGTCTATGAATTTTTCATTAGCCTTGTCCAACTTCGACAGTTGAACCAATTAACAACCCAGCCCACCTCCCAACTGTCTGTCACAATTATTCATCAAAATTGCCCTTTTTAGCCTCTCGCTCTCGTCCCTCTGTGTGGGAATAGCTATACTGTGGAGTCCTTTACAGTAGAAACCAGTGACGGACAGAAGCTCCACACCAGAACATTCAAGCCAAAAGAGCAAGAAGACATCAAAGACGCCTTGGTGGTTGTTCTTGTGCATCCATTCTCAATATTAGGAGGTTGTCAAGCTCTCTTGAAAGGCATAGTTGCTGGTTTGGCTGGTAATGGTTACAGGGCTGTGACCTTTGATATGATAGGTGCTGGCAAGTCATCTGGGAGACCTTCTCTTACTGGTTTTACTGAAATTAAGGATGTTACTGCTGTCTGCAAATGGGTCTCTGATAATCTTTCTTCTGATAGGATTTTGTTAGTGGGTTCTTCTGTAGGTGTGTGTTCCTGTTTTCTTTCCTTGTTCTTTCTTTGCTTTGATTTGTGGTTTGATTAGTTATTTCCTTAATTGAGTCTTATGGGATGACGTTTTAGATCTACTGGGTTGGTGTTTGTTTGAGATTCTATGAAAACGGAATCAATTTATTGCTCGTTGAGGGGGTTGAGAGTGAAAAGCTTCGAACTTATATGGGCAATTTGTTCTAAAGATTGATGCTTTAAGTCAATTTCATGTGATGTACTTTAGTATTGGCTGCATATGCAAATTCTTAATTGATTCTAAGCTTTCTGTTTTGTAATTCTTTTTCCACATGTGCCATCTGGTTTATTTTTTGTTAGATGATTGTAGACTAATGAGCGTGGTTGATTCTTGAGGAAAATTTTCCTCCTTTGCTGTATGATTTTGCAAGTTTTACACTGAAATCTCTTGATGCTTCTGTTAGTTATCAGGAAGAAATCTGTTTTGATGCAAACAGTTTCCAAGATTTAATTTTCCAGCTATCACATTGTTTCCTTTTCTTTTTCAAACTCGAGTGGGTCTTGTGAAATTGCTTTCTTATTGAATTTCTGTTTCAGATGCACCAGTCTTGGTATTCCATAGTTGATCTTTTCACGAAGTTATGAATCTGTTTGAATGCGTTATTGTTCATTATATGCTTCCATTACATGCTGATATTGCAATTGCCATTCAACCTGCTAAACAAGATCATTGAAGTGTGACTGACAAATTGCAGATAATGTAATCTGTTCATTCTGGTACAGGTGCTCCAATCGCTGGTTCTGCAGTAGACGAGATCAAAGAAGTCGTCGGCTATGTAAGTCTAGGTTACCCTTTCGGCATGCTGGCTTCAGTCCTCTTCGGCCGACACCACAAGGCCATCTTACGGTCTCCAAAGCCAAAACTCTTCGTGATGGGCACCAAGGATGGTTTTACCAGTGTGAAGCAGCTGCAGAACAAGCTCAGTTCCGCCGCAGGGCGTGTCGAGACGCATCTGATCGAGGGAGTCAGCCACTTCCAGATGGAAGGTCCTGCATATGATGCTCAGATGGTGAATCTCATTCTCACTTTCATTACATCTTTATAAGTTTATTACAGGTGATTCATTACTGTTGGAACTTGGCACTGGATCCACTGGCAAGAGTAAAATTTTTTGTTACGAGGGATCGAACTTTGAACCTCAGGGTTTACAACACACCTATTGCCGGGAGTATCATTTGTATATGCTGGGTTTTCATCTTTACTTAATTTGCAATTTGCAGGATTTAATGATGACAATGTCATTGCATAATCAGAGAGAGAGAGAGAGAGATTGTAAGCCAATCTTGGGTCAAATTTAACTCTGAGTGATTTACATAAGCTTTATTCATCAATGGATGAAACTAAAGATTACATCAAACAAGTCACAGTGCAGACAAAGCTGCAAGTTCCACCAATGAAATGAGGGCCAAAACCTTAATTTAACAGCAGGCTTCGATGCAATAAGCCTAAAAATCCAATGTGTCGACCCTCAAAAAATAGTAACATTGCACTTTTTTCTTCCATTTGAGACTTCAAACGTGCCTTCAGCATCATCTGATCATATGTTCTTTTTGTCCATGCTCCATTCTGGTCCATTGATTTTCCATGGGAAAGGCCAGGTCGCCTCCATCTGCTTTGTGGCCAACAGAGAAAGAAAAAGGGAGAAAATTTTGCATTGCTTTCAATTCTCATAATCAACAAAGCCATCAAAAAGGTTTAAGCCTTCCTTGTATATTATAATAGATAATTCTAACATAAACCAATGTTAACTCGTAGCAAGTTTCGGAACGTTCTATCTATTCTTTTTGTTTTTTCAAAAAAATAGCATGAACATGGACTCTTGTTTTATTGTACCTTAAGAATTAGGACTGATAAGAAGAAGAAACAGAATTGATAAAAGGATAAAACAGACCAGCAACACTCTGGGAACGATCCTCATGTGGTAAACTTAGAAATGCTTTCAATAAATGAAAAATAGTTTACAGCTACTAGTTACACACTAATTTGGAATATCAAGGAACTACAAGTTAGATAATACAACAGAAGTCAACAACAACTTTTATTCAAATCTATAATATAAACATGGATGTGTAATCAGTTATTACCACTTTCACCATCAGAGGCAACTTCCAGCCTTGCGATTGCATCAATTAGGGATTGTTCGTGTTCCTGCACCAAAAGTGAGCTATATGTAAGTCTGGAAAGACAACAGTATACCAAAATAAGATGCTCAGCTCTTACTTTCAACACTTTCTTCGCTTTTTCAACTTCTTCAGGGTCAGGAGGACCAGAACCGAAAACCTTTTCAACCTGTTTTAGGATCAGAATATTAATGGCAATAATAAACACACACAAAAAGGAAAAACAAAAAAGAAATAGGATAATCTGAGATTTAAAGGAATGTTCTTGCATCTGTTACCTCTCTGATTAAAGTATCTGTGTGAAGTATCTCAATATCTCCCAAAGCTTTCTTCCCAATGCCATTTTGTGATGAAGGGAAATCCTTTATGGACTGACCTTTGCTGGACCCTCTACCCCTTCCAGCATTAGCAACAGCACCACCGCGGGACATGGTCTTCTTATTCCCACGGCCAGGTCCAGGCCAGCCACCTTGTTGGAAAACTCCCGTATCCTCATCCTCCCACCGAATATCTTTTGAAGGAATCTGCAATTCACATAAATAAAGGCCAAAAAGAAAGCCATCAACTCCAAGGTAGGCATGATTCAAAGAAGAAATAAAGTCAATAACTAAATAAGAGGAGCATTATGAGCAGATTACACAGGAAATTTAATGATAATATAAATTCTAGGTGAATTGATGCAAGTGTAAAATTTCATATTCTTCATTTGGGAGTGACAAAAAGAGCTACTTTGAGGAAAAAGATAAAAATAACCAAGATCAACAACAAGGCACATTAAGAAAAGATATGATAGAAGTAAAGCAAAATAGACAAGGAAAATGAATTTTAAAATACAATACTGATGTAAAGGAAATTATCCAAAGTTTCTCCATTTATATCATTAGTTAGTCCACAAAGGCAATTACATAACTCCTAAAAAAAAGAGGAAGAAATTATACCTTTTTGAGATTGACCCATTCCCATGTTTCATTCGTGGAATTCATATCATAAACCAAAGCATGCCTACCCTGTAAAGGCATTAAAAGTGTAACAACAGAAACATGCTAAATAATTATCAAAACACAACATAATCAACAGCTGAATGTACCTCAACTGGATTGTAATCAGTTATAACAGCTTCATAAAAGTGGTTATCTTCAGGCCATCGAGTCCAGACTTTCCTTCCAATCAATGGATCATAACTGGTAGCTTCAGCAGTTCTATTAGTAGCAAAGGCACCAGAGGGACCCCTATTAGAAACTGGGCCCCTTCCAGCTAAACCTGAAGAAGGGTACTGCATGGGCTTTATTGAGGATGCAGCGGAAAATATACTCTGTTAAACAAAAATAGTGTGTAATTTATGAGCATTTAATTGCATGAAACTATTTTACTTACTGGTTTGGGCTTCTTGCCACCTGAACCTTGGGGAGGACCGCGTCTCATTCCTGATGTAGATGGTTGCATGGATGGATGAAATGCAGGAGAAGGTGCACCTGTGGACAAGGAAGCAACAGATTGTGATGTTTTCTGTTTTTTGCGTGACGCTGAAACTGTAGGACTGGACGTAGGATCATGTGCAGTCTGAACAGCGCTTGGCACACCAGATTGCTGTCCATTTGCCTTTCTCCATTCCCTAACATCACAATTATGCATCCCATTTAGAAAAAGAACCGGTCAAAAGTCATGAGATTTAGTAGAGAAAGCTGCTATGAGGAGCAGCCAAACCATTATTACACCTTATTCTTCGGATGGCATTATCAGCATTAACCCTAGCTAGAAGTTCTCTGTGCTCCTCATCTGACACTCTTAGCTCCTTTCTGAGTTCTGTAATTAAACTTTCCTTTTCCTGGACAAGAAGAAACCATATGGCATATTCAAACTTCTTTGGTTTTTGTTTGTAGCAAAAAAAAAAATCTATAGACATAGATAAGAAAATACCCAAGTGATTGCATCAGATTGAGCTTTAAAGGCTCGCAGCACTGAGCTATATGCCTCTTGCTCAATGTTGTGGATTTCAGTTTCCATATCACTATGCATCCTGGGTAATGAAGCAGAACCAATGAGAGCAGCTCTTCCATTCCCAGCTGCCCGTACACCGCCTTGAAATCTGTTTCGATGTGATGGTGGGAGGTCATCATCAGTTCCTGCAGTTATTAAAATAAATGAAAACTTACAAAATTAAGCATGCTGTGTAGTAAATGAAGTTAGCAATCTTCCAAAGCAGACAGAGATCTAATAATAATTGGTAAAATGAA
>CAODLS013964559.1:0-13996 GCA_948243855.1 Flueggea neowawraea
AATGAACTTATTGTTGATCACATGATCCAACACCACTCACCTAGATGTCCAAGCTCTAGGACTCCAATCAAGCACCGCTGGTGGGTGGCTGCTGGTGCTGGCAAGCATAGGATGCTGTAACAAATACAACATGACAACATCAATATATGGTACTATGGTCGTACCGAATGTATGAGTGCAATGCAAATGCCCAACTCGCAAACGAGTATCTCCCAACTCTCTAAATACTCATAAATACTCTAAACATCCTCAAAAACACAAATTTGACATCCTCTTCCTCAAAACAAATCAAAATAAAAAAATGACATTTTCAGCAAAGTCCCTGCGACAAAAAATACTTGCAAAAATACCCTAACTTTTGATTCGACTGGGATTCGATATTTTTGATCATACCAATCAACTTAAAATCATCCCTAGAGTCTAATTTCATCATTGGTTTCAATCAAAACCACCTAAAACCATTCAAACCAAAAATCACATTTTCGGACAAAAAATGAACCCATAAGAAAAATCATAAATTGTTGATCAATCAAGGCAAATATATGTTCCTTCTTGTTCCTCATACATATATCTATCATAAACAACTCCAAATCAGCCCAAAAATCCAGTCAAAACCGAACCCTAGCTCCTCACAACTCATTTTTTCGGTCAAACATGAACATCAGCAAATATGAGCATAAAAAGAAGTCAAAAATAAAAAATAAAAAGTGAAAATACCTCAAATCTGATATAGGAATGTCTTGAGAGCAAAAGGAATCAAATTTCGTCGGATTTGAGTGAGAAACGAGAGAGAAGTGATGAAAATACGAAGTGGTGTCGGTTCTGGTTTAATAGAGAAGTCTGCAAAGCAAACAACGTCGTTTCGCTCAAGTGTCCACTGTCACACACTTGAATGACATGCGGAACGCCTAGACGATCGGATGCAGTGACATGTCGTTCGGTTGCCTCGTGTGAACGAGTGAGCGTTCTACTTCACGACGCGTCGTTTTCAGCTGGGATCAGACGCACGCATGCGAACGACAAGCGTTTCGGCGTGAACGATGAAGCCCCCATCGACGAACGACTTGCAATATGGCAACCCAAAGCGAACGATCGGTCGTCCGGTTGTATTTTTCAGTTTTTTTTCTTTTTAAATTTTTCACCATTTTTACTTAACCGAACACTTCCAAATCACCCATAACTTTCATTAATCACCCAATTAACATCAAAACATAAAATTAACCCTCCAATCACCAAAAATAAAATTTCAAATAAATTCTCAAATTATCCAAAAAAATATATTCCAAACTAATTACTCCAAATATAAGTCTCCAAAATAACTATAAAAAATATGGGGTATTACATTAAAAAACATGCTAATCTCTTTATTTTTACACTATAAAATCTACAATTTATTATTTAACATTTAATTTACAAGGCCAAACATCAATAAGAAGAGTTCAATTTCGAAAAGAATATCTATATATATTGCATCTGTGATGAGAATTAATGAATGCCATATTATTAGGACTACTCTAACCAACCCTTTTCCCACATAAAAGTTTTCTTGTAAATTACTACATAGATTATGAACCACTGACTTGTAAATTTTGGTTTTCTTAACGAAGCCAAATTTGTGTAAAAATGTATATAGTATATAAAAAGTTGATAATGAGTATTATATATATCACACGTGCATGTGGAGCGTGTGACACAAGAACTGGGAATTTGCGATAAAAAAAAGAAATAAAACTTTTAATTTGTAAAGATAAGTAGATTTATAAAATTCCTAGGGATCTGCTTCCGCCTTGCCTTCTTGCAAGTTGCATCTTTCATGCATTGCATGCTGCCATTTTAAGTACAAAAATCCTTTGAATTGTTGCTTTGGCTTTGTGAATTTAAAGTTGTTTCTTGACAACACGGTGAAGTAATTGATTTATATAAATCTTCATGTCGAATATTCGTTTTACAGCAATCAAGCTTTTTCTTTTTCCTAACAAATTAAACTTCTCGAATTAATTTTTTCGAGCACTGATGATAGTATTCGAATATTTCAATTTTTTAAAATACGTCACTCTTTTTATGTTTTTTTACGAAATCTGTCAATGTGTGAGAATGTCTTTGTAAGAGGTCTTAAAACCTTTTACACTCTATTTGGGATGGATGTTTTGGTTGGAATGGAAATGTTATAGAAGGTTTAAAAAAAATGACTTTTGTTTGGGATGAATGGAAAGTTTTAATAAAAGTGTTTTGGAGGGTTTTGAAGAGTTAAGTTTTTTATTATTTTTGAATAAGTTTATAACACTCCAAATTGGAGTGTTATAGTTGGTTTTATGTAAGGGAGGGAATATTTTTATGCCAATTATATGCTTACATACTATTTTAATACCTAATTTACTCTTAATACTATTTTAACCTAATGTCACTTGTTACGTCTTGCTATTTCTCTCATCTAAGAATCAGATCACATTCTTCTTACTGCTTATTTTTATTTATTTTGTGTTTAGACTCGATTTTTTTGTTTAGGTGTTTGGACTAACAATATTTCAATTTTTTCTTTGATACAATCAAACATATCGAAGTATTTTTTATTCATAATTTGAGTTCATAATTTCATACATTATACTTTTTAATATTGAATAGTTTTTTTATTTTTTTTATTCAAATTATCTGAAAGTATTTATATAGTTATTTATTATTAATTCATAGTATAATAGAAAATTAAACTATGAAAAAACAAATAAAAGTATGTAGTAATAGTTTCATTCCAATCCAATCCATTACGACCCCTCTCTCAAACAGGGTGTTAGAGACTATAGAATGGGATATATGAATTTATAATTAGGAAATCGATTGGACTATCACTAATATGGGAGAATATTCATCAACAATGCAAATCATTATAGAGTTTGGTGGTTTACATACAATAGGCGAAGAGATATTTTTCTTTTGTTTATTTGACTTTTATCGACAATTAACCTTTAAACGACTTCAGTTGGACAATAATGTTACATATTTCTTGGTAGAAATTATTTCTTCAGTCAGCAGGAAGACTATCTTCTTAATTAGTCAAACGTGCAATGAAGTTATGCGTTCAATTTCTTACTACCTTTTGGCTTTTGTTTTCCCATAATTTTTCTTCCTTCATATTTTCTTATTTTGCAAGTTTTACTGTTTTTTTTTTAATCCTTGTTGCTTGTCGGCTACAAATTTCGCCTATATATTGAAAACATATATCGTAAAGATAATAGTTTGAATCTCAGAAAAATTAATGAGTTAATGAATGAAACTAAGACAAGATATATAGTTTATAAAAAACGGTAACTTTTTTTACTAAGCGCCACGTGTGCAATATCAGTTGTCCATTTTGCCATGTAATATTCACATATATATGTGGATTGTCACCGCATCATTATTTTAAAATTTTTTACCACGTCGGCAACCACATCTACATGGGTACAACGTCGGCATGCCAACATCATCAATTAACGGCAAATTTAAATGGTGTTTTAACGGCTGAGATAATTTTTAAACAAACTAAAAAAGGGGGATGTATACAAATATTTTTGAAAGAATCGTATATTTTTTATACAAAGTGCAAAGATGAGGATATTTTTTCCATTAAACTTCATTAACAAAAGAAAAAAAATTAATAGTCTAATTCTAATGTGATTGTTTACTCTTCAGCTTATGCATACACACTTACAATATTGGTTAGCATATTGGTACATCTGATGTGTTGCATTCAAATGTTTTTATTCTATTTACATGGGATGAGATGTACAATTTACTTTAAATTTCAATTTTGACTTTCTTGTAAATTGAACACCGTTACTAACAAGCTGAGAAACTTACGCAAGTCAATGGGACCAATTTCATTTTTTCTTAGGGGTAGGCTTAATAAATTCATCACCTTTTCAATTTTTTTTTTACCGGAATTGAAAGAAGCTGAAAAGGTCTTTCACGTAAATATATGTTAGGTAGTCTAATTGATCAATTGTTAGGGTCAGTTAGGTAGGCATTACTTGATTTTGAAGTGTATGGTCGTCCACGACGAATTTTCAAGTCTTTAAATTCTACTTCTGTGAACTTCACATAAGCAAACCTGAAGAAAGGAGTTAGAATTTCTATGACCAAGAAAAGAGCAAAAAAAATCATATTATAAGAATAAGGCCAATAATTTTTTTTGATGTGATTATATATAGAGTTACTGAGTATATAATTACAATAAATTATATTTGACACAATTTTTATTTTTGTTGTATTTAAGTTACGCTTGTAGTATTTAATATGACATAATTACTACTATCAAATATGAATTGACAATCCTAATGGAGAGTGGAAAGTTCGTCTTTCATCTTTATGCATTAGTTAGGCCAACTTGCCCTTCCCTTAGTTAGTGCCACCGATTTTCCAATTCCATTAAAACTTTGCTGTTTTGGTTAAGATTTATCATTACAAATAAGAATGCTATAAAATCAGTAACGTCAACAACAACGACAACATCAAAAAGGATAAGCGTCCAATAATACGCCAAGTACCTTGCATTAGTTTTCAATTTTCACCAATACTTAAATGCATAATTATTCGATAAGAATCTAGTATCAGTAGTTCTTTTTTGTTGATTATAAATTATGTCAAGTATCCCATCTCTGATGAGGGAATATGTGATGGTACTATTAATAATTTTAAGGTAATCTCCATGAAGGAGCTTTTATATAAACTCAAATTTAAGGTGGTATTAAGTTGTACCTTTTTTGGTAATTAAGGGCATCTTAGGCCTTTTTTTTTTTACATGGTAACCTAGTTGTTGTTGTTTTGTGTTTTTCTCCATGGAGTTAAATTTGAGATGATAGTATTGGTTAGTTTGGAGCGATCTCAACTGATGATAGGTCAATTTTCTTGACATAAAGAATAGTTAGACCTAACTGATGTAACTAGTCAAGAACGTCTAACAGAATTAGTTATTCGATGTCATCCTTTATTCTCTATTATGTGAGATAAAAAAATTCCGGCCAATAAGCTTTTTCTTGATAAATCCGATCAATAAACTTATAATTTATTGATACTGAAGTTCAGTTAAAGATTCAACTCCTGATGCAAGCTAATGCATTAAAACGGAAAAATGAAAGAATAATGTAGCTAGAGTTCTCTTATGGAAAGGGATAACTCGGGTGTGAATGTTGTTTCCAATTTATAGTTAAGAGTCGTAATCATGCCTGGAAATGAAATTGGGAAATTGGCATTCACTTTAGAAAAAGAGTTGATTTCATTCAATCGTATTCCTCATAGTTGTCAGTTGTATACTTTGGAGTAAACCATTAATGGTGGTTGGCACTTGTTAGCCTAATCTTGGACCAACATGACAATCCCACTAATTACTCAGTTTTTTTTATAAAAAATATTTATATTTTATAATATACAAATCAAAATACATTCAATTGAACTTGTCTTTTGACATATACATGTATAGTTATATAAAACCTAAATTTGTTTTTTTGATAGTTACTTAAATTTGTTATAGGGATTACTAATCAATTAATTTTTTCTTTGGGTAATATCAGTTCCCCTATATTTAGCAATGCTATTTCTAGTTGAAAATAATATAATTTTTTTTTTGTAAAAAATATATGTTGGTAAAAAAAACACAAAATAAAAAATTGTCTCAACTATTATTTAAAACAGAAACCAGTGAAATATAATTTTTTGGACGAGTATAAATTCTTGACGAAGTATGAAAAAGTTAAAGCCTCAATAAGTTTTCGGATTCTTTTTTTCTTTTTTGAGGAAAATTTTGGGATTCTATTAAAATTGAAAACAAAAAGTGGTAATTACATGATTCACTTAGAAAATTTTGTAATATTTCTTCCGTACAGAAGGGGTATGTTTATTACATATAAACTCTGCAAGATTTTCTTTCGTATGCGTGTGACTTTTCAAATTAACAGTTATATATTTCCAAATTCACGACTGTTTGTTTATATGTTGTTCATATCTTATTAATATTTTTTCTTATTTTCAAATTTAAGGCGGCTTGTTTATATATTATTTATACGTTGTTAATATCTTTTGTTTATATACTATTTTATATGTTGTTAATTTATTATTTATATATTATTTATATGTTGTTGATATCTTACTTATATGTTATTTTTAAATTTAAGGCGTCTTGTTTATATGTTGTTGATATCTTTTGTTTATATGTTGTTGATTTCTTATTTATATATTGTGTGAATGTTGTTTTCAAATTCAAAGCGTTTTGTTTATATGTTGTTTGAATGTTATTTATATATTATTTATATATTTAATATACAATGAACAAATTCTAAATAGATTCTAGACAAATTCTAAATAAGTTTTAAACAATAATAAGAATTTGAAAATTAGATAGTTTTTAGTTTAAAATTGTAATTTTAAAATTTCTGTTTAAAATATTGAACGTAAGTTATATAGTTTGTAAATTATGAATTTGGGTCTCATGTATGTGGAAATGGTCCAAACAAAGACTTGGATGCATATAAAGCCCAATTCCCATTAATCTGAAAAAAAAAAAAATTAGGGACAGTTACACAATTATACTAAAATAGAATGCCATTTTTTAAAAATAAAATGTTAAGTTTGCAAATATTGAAAATGACACCTTCTGTTTATCACGTATAAAAAATGCCATTTTTTGAAAATGAGCGACAAATTGTCGAATTTTCACAATATATTAATTGTTTCGTGAGAAATTGATTTTTTCTTAATCCAGATTGTATTTTAGGTTCACAACAGTTCATAATGGTTCATAGTAGGGTACACAATTCATATTTTCAAAACAATGTGAATAATTTTTTTAGTAATTTGACACAAATTTTTCTTCCCAAAAATATTTTTTTCCCAATGTCAATTATGACGTTCACAATGGTTCACAAAAATAATGTACATTATGTAGTACACTATTGTGAACCATTTTGATTGGTTCACAAATAGAGTGCACAGTTTTTAATGTTCGACGTTTACAATAGTTCACAAAATAGTGTACATTATTGTGAACCATTTTAAACAGTTCATAATGATTTACCATATTTTTATAAAATGATAAAATGATTTTTAAAACGAACAAATGCAACAACATTAAAAAACAACAAATAAATCTGAAACAACGACATTTTTGTAAAAATATCAAAGGCATGGTATTTTGGTAAAAAAGAAAACCAAGGGAACAGCTAGGAAACCCTAGCCGCCACCCTCCACACACTCCCTCAACCCTACACTCCTGTCGGCTCTGTTCTCGCAGGTTCCGACCAACCCTCAGACGACAGAAACACGGCGACGGACGATGGGAGACTCGACATGAGACTGACGATGTCTCGTTGGTAGTAGATTTGAGGTTGAATTGAGACAAGAAGATTTAAACAAAAAGGAGAACCAGAGATCGAGGCGTTGACTGGCAAGATTGAGGCAAGGACGGGAGAAGGAGAATCGGAGCGGGGAGGAGACGAAATCGAGGCTCGGCTGCGGCGGAGGAGAAGATGCTCAATGAAGAGGACGAACAGAGAGAGAGAGAGAGATTCAGAAAGTGACAAAGAGGGAGAGGAAAGAAGAGAGAGAAGAGGGACAGAGAACGAAAGTGACAAAGGAGGAGGATGGAGGTCGTGGATGGCCGTTGGAGGGAGACGGAGAGAGAGAGAGAGGCATCGGGTGAGTGGAGAGAGAGAAAGGAGAGAGAGAAAGAGAGAGAGAGAAAGGAAGAGAGAAACATGAGAGAGAAAATGAGGAGAGAAAAAATTGAAAAAATAAAATGGAAAATTAAAATTTATATAAAAACTCAATGTGGCATTTTGAAAAACTAGTTTCGAATATGAGAATTTTTTAGAAACAAACATAAAAAATAACATTTCTATAAAATTAAAACACGTACTGGCATATTTAAAAGTAGTGCTCAAAAACGGAAATATGTGTAATTAGCACAAAAAAATATAACCCAATTACCAAAGTATTATGATTCGGGTTTGCTCGAGGCCAACAAAGTAAACGCAAGAAGGACCAGTACGCCGAGTATTTAGATTGAAGTATAAGCCCAATCGAACACAATTTGGATGGATTTGGATGTCCCTTTTCATTAGCTATTCCACAAGTTTTAAAATGAACCAAATATGCAAATAAGTTGTTAGTTCAGTTTCGTGTTAAATATACCATTTTTAAACGGATTTATTTGTTAAATCACAGGATTCAAACTACAACACTCAAGGAAGTCTTTAACAAAAATAAATTAATGATCAATCTCGTAGTGTATACATATTATTTCAAACAAATTGGCAATTTATATGTGTCATGAGTTAATTCATTTCTTTTTAATGTACATTAGCTTTCTTCGATTGCTTAGTATTAGAGATGATTTTTACTGCAACTAGTTTGCAAACCCATTAGTTTAAGCGATTCCATTTTGATTAGCATTTTAATGATTTTGGATTGAATACTTTGATTTGTTTTTTTTTTTTAAATTCTGGATACATTGAATATCTAAAAATTCCAAAAAAAAAGACATAATTCAAACCGCAAATACAAACCAGATCGAACTGACCGAAGAAAATATCAAATATTCGACCGAACCGTATTAGTATTTAATTAGGTTCGGTTAGATCTGGTTCCACCGAGTACCCGGGAACGCTGACAGGATTCGCGCCAAAACTCACTATATAACGCCTCCCGCCATGTATCTCACTCCAAGTCTCCAAGTAACTCACTACTCTCTCTCGCCAACACTTCTCCGGCTCAGATACCCCACCACTCTCTCCACCCCACAATGAACTCCTCCCACCCCTCTCCGCCTCCCGCCACCCCTCTCAAGCCCATCAAGAGGAAGACTCCGCCCTTTTCCCCACTCTCAATCGTCACTCAAACACCCCATACCTCCTCGACCCGCCCTCGCAACCGTCGCCACGCCGTCTCTCTCAATTACGTCAGAGAAGTTGCTGATCAAGGCGTCGGAGCAAATCTGGGCAGGTGTGAGATGCTATGTGAGTTTTTTGATAGCTTGGATAGTTCGATTCGGTTGCTGCGATTGAAGGGTTCGATGTGTAGTTTCACGAACATTAGCTCAAAGATCGAGTGTTTGACTGACAGGTACTGGTTTGTTCCAATTCAATTTCAATTTTTGATGCATCTGGTTCTAGGGTTAATTTTGATTTATGTTTTATAGGAGGTTTACTTACGGGCATTTGGCTCAATTGAAGTATGTTATGCCTGAGGCGATTGAAGTGAAGAGGGTCAATGTGTTTGATGAGAGGACTAGCTGTATGAAGCCAGATCTTTATGTTAGTATAAATGTTGATGCTATTGAATGTGATGAGAACTCGAAACTGGAAAGTAAGAATATGCATTTGAGGAAGGTCTTTCGTGCTCGCCTTGTTGATTTTTTTAATTCCCATCCTGAGGTACTAATTTCTTTTTTGGGTTCAACTATGATGAATTCAGGACTCCAATTCACAAATTTTATTAGTATTTGTTATACTTGTTTGCAATGTTCGTTTTGGTTCATATGAATTTTGATTTTTGATGTTATGAGGGGACTTATTTCAATGTATTAATGGTTCCAGTGTGATGAAGTTCCGGAGGAATTGCTGCCTGAACCATTCAATCATTCAAAGTCTGCTCTTAGATCAGAGTTTGAGGCAAATGATGCCCATGTCGATGTTGTCCATAACTGCGAATCCTCATTCTCTGAGCCGCTTGCAGAAAACCATCAACCAACATTGCTATCTCATTTTGCACCATCATTTAGGAGGCACTTCTCAATGAAAGTTGCAATTAACAAAGATGTTCTCCAATCAGATATCTCATCTCCTGAGTCATGCCACCAAGAAATTTCCTTCAACAAAAGTACCGGTGATACTAATAGGACTAAGTTGCCAGCTCAATTGGCAGAGAATGAGCAGTTGTCAGCATCTTGTGCATCCTTCTCTGATGTACCTGTATCATGCCTCCCTGGTGATACAATTAAAGGCTTGATCACACAGACTACTGAAGATGATTCTGCTGCATTTCAGTCAACTCCTGCAAAATTTGCTTTTGCTCCATTGGAGTTGATGTCTACTACACCAGCATTGCCTCCACAAAGAAGATGTTACGTGACCCCTGACAATGATTCTATCAGCTCAAAGGACAAACTAGTTAGACGTGCAATACAACCCAAATCACTGAAATTTGAAGATCCTGTAGAAAGTGAAGGAAATTTTGTAAGAGATGCATCAGATGACGATGATATCTTGAAGATTCTTGATGACAGTATTCTGAAATCGGTAAGCTTATCTTGGATGGTCCTTACTTTTTGTGATACCATGAGATGGCACAATTGATATTTCTTTGTTATTATATGACTTGTTTATTACTTGATCTTCTATTCATTTTGCTTCCTGTTTTGATCATCAGTTGAATGCGTTGAGATAAGACTTGAATCATGTTCATGGAGCATCTGTTGCTTGTCCATCTCATTACATTTATGATGTTATCATGATAATTGACTGGCTTGCGTTCGCTTAATGTAAATATCACTGTATTACCAAGCTTTGTGATATTTTTATGATCTGCATGCTTGACAAATCAGTTTTTGTTTTGAAATTATTAAATTGTTCCAATCTGTCAATTGGGAAGATTGGTTTCCAGTGGATGATTATAAGCAGAAGCTCCTCACCGTTGTCTTATGGCATTATCTCTGACCACATTTGAACACTAGTTGCTGTGCTTAATCTTAAGCAACCCTGTGTTGGCTGTCCAAAATAGCAGTTCGTATGTGTTCAGAAAAAGTATTGAACATCGTCTTCTTTTCCATATACAGATCAGAGAAAAGGAAAGAAGTGCGAAGAGCAAGATCCGGCCATCTTGCAAGCAAAGAGACGGCAACAGATGATTGCCTCCCTGCCAAAGCTGTTCAACATGATCCATTCCTTGTCTCAGTCAATGCAAAAATTAGTCGTAACAAAGGAGGAGCTGTTACGCAAGATAATTGCAGGCCACCTTGATATTGTTGACAGAAGTAAGCTAACAACAATAACATTAAAATCCTGCTAAGTTATCAGAAGCCTGAATTAAACTGAATCATTCTGTTTTCTGTCCGCAAGAGAAGTCGAAGAGCAGCTGAACTTATTGCTTGAACTTGTCCAAGAATAGATTTCTGAAAAATTGGCATCTTCCAGGGATTTTCTCCTGCTGTAAGAACTATCAGAAATGTTCTCATTTTTAATGTCTTCTCATACAACATGAATCTAGTCAGTTGTACCAAATGTGTTTGTAAAATTTATTGGTATTGGAGTCGACTTTGGTGCTAAAGGGTTGTGAGTTTGACTCTTCTGGGAGCGAAATAAAATGAATCTAGTCAGTTATAAACTATATCCTAAAAAGTGAAGTTGCTTCAATTTTTTGACAAGTTGACATTTCTTGTTTGCAGAATTAACAAGATGTCAAATGCTGAAACCATCCGGGCACAGCTTGAAGGAGCCAAGTGACCAGAGCATGCCAAGTTCTCTCCAAATTATTATAAAGAGTTCCATTTAAACCAACAGGCATATAACTTATTGTATTAGAGTTGTCTCTAATCATAAACGATCGAGAGTTTGATTACGAGATGTATTTATCTTGTATGTTGCCCGGTGTTCATATTAAAGGGACATTTACGATGAAAATAATTTGACTATATTTTAACTGAATGAAAGGATATTGAAAAGCTTCTGAAATCTAATTCTATTGATAATTGAAAATGATAGAAGATACATTCATACTCATCACAACCATACTCATCATAACAGAGGATACATTCATGCTCGTCAGAACATAGCATCTTAAATTTCATAGACAGTATAACAATAACAATCGTTATGCTCCAATAACATTTTTTGGGTGGTCATTTTCTAAAAAAAAGCGTTTGTATCATTAACATTATTTTTTGATAAAAAAATCGTTAATAGTCTGATTTGATTAAATATACTTAACTACTAGTTCATGGAAATTAAAGATTTTGGATTGACTAGTTTTTTATTTTAATGCCAATTTGGATTGACTAGTTTGATTCGGGAAATTGAAAATCTCGATGCATTGAATATGTTGACAAATAATAAAAAAACACAATGAAATGTGTCAAACTAGACACAATCCAAGAAATTAAATCCCAAAAATAGCAATATCAAAACAAATCCCAAAAATGGCAGAAATTCTATGATTTAAAAGAAGATAAACTTTACTTTCCTGATACCAAATCATAGTCAAACAGAAAGTCAACGCCATAATCTTATAAAAAAATTCTCTTTACGTTTATATAAATTAATGTATTTCTGAAAATAATAAGATGGTTGATTGCTCCATTAACTGGTGAGCTAAACAAAGTCTAGCAGCCACCAACCCAGAATTACTGAAGAACCTTGCGACAGTCACGTGCTCTTCTCAATTCTTAAAAAGTTCCAAACTTTTCAGCAACAGTAATCAAAACCCACAGGCAGCATCATACCACAAAGACTGCGACCTTTTCTGTTTGACAAATTATTTTTTTGTTTCATATAATATAAATTAATAAATATAAATACAAACTCAACCCAAAAACGTTGCCTCCTTCATCGGTGACGGTGCGGTGATCTGTCTCTTCTCCCTCTAAATCCTTTCTTTGTCTCACTTTCTGTAAGTCAATCTCGTCTCTCCCTCTCTCTCTCTCTCTCTCTCTCTCTCTCTGTGTTTATTGATTTCTCCATTTTATTGCTTACTATTATCTTTTTCAAAAAAGAAGCTAAATTTAATCTAATACCTTTGCAAGTATCAAAACCCTTGTACTAATTTAATTCATCTTGTGTTTTGATGACAAAAAGGGTTCTTTTTTCCCCCCAAATGAGAAGCTAATAGGATTTAGTGGCTGCTTTATGTAGAGAGTTGTAATTAAGCAAAAGAGTAATTAAGAATTGTTGTCGAGATGGCTTCTTCTGCATTCGAGTTGGAGGATCAGACAGATGAGGACTTTTTCGATAAACTAGTTAATGATGACGATGATATAATTACCAGTCTTAAGCCTACTGGTGTAGGAGGTGATGATTCTAGTGAGGCTAAACTCTTTGATAATTTAAGTATTAGTGACATGGGGTCTAATGGAGTTCTGAATTCTGGTGTCAATGCTCACCAAGATGACGATGATTTCGCTTTGATGAATGATCGTGAGGATAATGTGGTTGCTGAAGATAATGGAACGTTTCTTCGTGGTAATATGAGTGAAACTACTAATTCGTCTGCTGAACTGGGGATAGGAGAGGTATTTGGGTTGAATTCGGCATTGGTTGATACAAAGAATGGAGATTCTGGTAAGGGTGTAAAAGTTGTTCAATGGAGTTCGTTTGGTTCTGATTTGCCTAGTCGCAGTGGGAGTGGAGTTGGTCCAGGGTCATACTCGGATTTTTTGAACAAGCTTGGTGATGATTCAGAAGATCCGTTTGTGAATGTGGGAACTGCAGAGGTATTCAGTAATCAGTCTGTTACAACAAGTGGTACATTGGGTAATGCAGAGAAGACTGAGTCTTTTACAACAGGTTTCACGTTGGGGAATGCAACTGCTGATTTGGGCTCTTCCAGTATTGGACAATATCAAGACACTCAATACCATGGTTCTGGAGCCGAACAGAGTACTTTGAAGCAGGATTTGACAAGTAGTCAGTATTTGGAAAACCTATACCCAGGATGGCAGTATGATCCAGCCACTGGGCAGTGGCGTCAAATTGACGGTTATGATTCAAATCTGAAACAAACTGCAAACATTTCACAGAGTTTTGACGTTAATACCCAGTCAGTTAGTGAGACATCTTTTTCAGAGCAAACACCAGATGCTTATCATTTGCAGCAGACAGCTCAATCTGCTGTCACTAATATAGCTGGAGAGTTTAGAAATGATGCTGTGTCTAATGGTAATCAGAGTTCTCTTGGAAGCAGAGAATATCCATCTCATATGGTTTTTGATCCCCAGTACCCAGGATGGTACTATGACACAATTGCTCAAGAATGGAAGTCA
>CAODLS013965035.1:0-11962 GCA_948243855.1 Flueggea neowawraea
CAACAAAGCCTTACACCAAGGTTGATTGCGGCTCACAGCTCTAAAGCTAACAAGGTTGATTACGACTCACACCTCTAAAGCCAACAATGTTGATTGCGGCTCACACTTCTAAAGCCTACACAATGTTGATTATGACTTATACTTTTAAAGTCTTACAATGTTGTTTTCTCTAATCTTACAACAAAACTTTCTCACTCTCAAAGATTATACAAATTGTTTACAAAAAAAGAAAGCTCTATGCTAGGAGTACATGTGTTTGATTGATGCTCTTGATCTTCTCTCTAGCTTGATTTTGATGTTTTGGAGTGAGGGGAATGATGAAAATGATTGAGACTTGAATTCATATGATCATCTATATTTTTCTGCCCTTCCTTGATGTATTTATAGTCATTCCATCAATATGGCCATTGGTGGTGAGAATATGATCGTTGGAATGCATTTTTGTCCGTTGTAGCTTTCTGGGTTGATGATTTACTCGAGTGACACCTTTCGCTTACTCGAGTGATATGATGCATTGATTACTCGAGTGACACTTCTTGTTACTCGAGTGAGACAGTTAAAACCGTATCGCCTTGGCACATGGATTACTCGAGTGACTCTCTCTGTTGCTCGAGTGACGAATGCTTCAGCTCGTATCTCATTCCTTTGTTCTTCGTGCTTACTCGAGTGATGACTTGGATTACTCGAGTGAAATAAACTGGGCACAAATGTTACTCAAGTGAATAGGCATCTTACTTGAGTGAGGCTTTGACAATATCATTTTGTTCATTATCAAAACATAAAAGGATCTTAATGTTTATCACCCTTGATCCAACAATCTCCCCCTTTTTGATGATGACAAAACTTTCATGAATTTAAGCACTACATCAAAAACAGTGCATTTGATCAAGGATTTCATCATTGTCAAGAGGTTAGGATAAAAAAATTAGGAGATCATATCAAAAATTTTAAAATTTTCACCCCCCTATGAAAAATAATTTGTGCATTATTTAAAAATATTTTGAATACATCATTTATCCCACTATCAAAAATGATTTGAGAAAAAAATTTAAAACTTCTTTTCTCCCCATATATAAATCAAAGCAATAAAAAATGAAAGGCATTGAGGAAAGCGGAAAGATAGTACCAAGATTGACATATCCAACAATGTGGGATCTTTGCTCTAAGGATGTTAAGCCTTCTTGAATGAAGACTCACTCTGATACCACTTGTTGAAGAATTTTCCCGGGGATGCCTTGGTTGAGTTTGGAGAGCATAAGTGAGTTGAAGTGAGAGAGAAAACAACACTAAGATTTATAGTGATTCGACCAACCATGCCTACGTCCACTACCTAAGTCTCACTTATAATTTTCATTATATCAAAGATTGATTCCGGCTCAATCCAACAAAGCCTTACACCAAGGTTGATTGAGGCTCACACCTCTAAAGCCAACAAAGTTGATTGCGGCTCACATCTCTAAAGCCTAGACAAGGTTGATTCTGGCTCATACCTTTAACGCCTTACAATGTTGTTTTCTCTAAGCTTACAACAAACCTTTCTCACTCTCAAAGAGTATACAAATTATTTACAAAAAATGAAAGCTTTATGCTAGGAGTACATGTGTTTGATTGATGCTCTTGATCTTCTCTCTAGCTTGATTTTGATGTTTTGGAGTGAGGAAAATGATGAAAATGATTGGGACTTGAATCCATATGATCATCCACATTTTTTTGTCCTTCTTTAATGTATTTATAGCCATTCCAATCAATATGACCGTTGGAATGCATTTCTGTCCGTTGTAGCTTTCTGGGTTGATGATTTACTCGAGTGACATCTTTCACTTACTCGAGTGATACTTCTTTTTACTTGAGTGAGATAGTTAAAACCGCATCACCTTGAACTCTTCCTTACTCGAGTGACGCTTCCTGCTTACTCGAGTTATATGACACATGGATTACTCGAGTGACTCTCCCTGCTACTCGAGAGACGAATGCTTCAGCTCGTATCCCATTTTTTGTTCTTCGTGCATTACTCGAGTGATGACTTGGCTTACTCGAGTGAAATAAACTGGGCACAAATGTTACTTGAATGAATAGGCATCTTACTCGAGTGAGGCTTTGACAATATCATTTTGTTCATCATCAAAACATAAAAGGATATTAATGTTGATTACCATTGATCCAACATAATCCTTCATATTCCACCCGAAAGATCTTTCCCCACAACTGAAATTTAGAGGTAAGTGGTTTGTCAAGATCAACCTCAACACTTATCCTGGCAAATTTCCCTTAGCAGCCGCAAACGTGATCTCATTGATACGCAATGTTTTCCTAATCAAATTTCCCACATCCGCAAGGAAATCTTTGTTGAAGCAAGGCAACGGAAGGTTCGAGATACGAACCCACACTGCAATTTCTTAACTCTTTCATTCTCCCAATCGAAGGCTGGCATCCATCTTTGCACCATTAAGTAGTGATTAGAAACTAGCCATGGCCCTCCTAGCAACACCGTTTCATAGTCTGATGAATTCGAAAAGTGGAGAACATAAAAATCATTCCCTACATCTGTCCAAATTATTGGCCCTTTCGATTTCCAAAGCAATGTCAAACGTTCCTTCAAAATACCAAAACCGATATTTCTACCTAGCAATTTCACCACGAGATCTTTGGTCCAAGGTTTGCATAACTCTATATACCTCTCCTTGGATAGTTGAAGGATCGGATAGTCGCCCTCCCTTACTTCCATGGTTCTGACAGCTTGGTCAAGCTCCTTAATGAGAGAGTCAATAGCTTCATCTAGATCTGGTGAGGAAAGCACAACCGACTCCCCTAGAAGAGTATCCCTGAAGGACGGTCTCGGAGGCTTGTCATTTGGAGTAGAAGCTTTCAAAGTCTCAGGTGGACAGATTTCAGGTGAGGATGCTCGACGTGAGTGCTTATGTCCGCTTATCACTCTCTATGCCTGAATGGGTTGTTCGACATGGTAGAGCTTGAATTAGAAGGATGGGGAAAGCCCCCGGTGGACGGTCATGGCCGCCTAATTTGGTGGTATCCGTGATTTTGAAATTAGGGTTAACAGAGCTCAACAAAGAGTTTTTTTTTCTCTCTAGGATACCCAATAATTTATAGGGATCAATTATAATTTAATGTAATAAGTTTGTATGCTTATAAGAGCATTCGTGCTTCAATGGGGGGGGGGGGGGGGGGGGGGGGGGGGGGGGGGGGGGGCGGGGGGGGGGGGGGGGGGGGGGTGGTGTGGGGGGGGGGGTGTGTGTTGGGGTTTTTGTGTTTTGGTGGTGAAATGGGCCCCCCCCCCCCCCCCCCCGCAAAAAAAAAAAAGAAAAGAGTATTTCAATGATCTTTAACTTTTAGAATTTGTAATACTAAGTGGTCTAAGCTGTCCAACAAGAAAAATTAAGAGTTGTTTAGTTAAGAATTTTTTTTTAGAAAAATAGAAATAAAAAATTTGTTAAAAAAATTAGCAAACATATTTTCAAAATATTTTATTTTTTTAAAAAAAATAGAAAAAAATAAAAAACTATTTTTTAAATTAAATATAACTTTCTTTATTTTTTATTAAAAAAATGAAGTTCCATGTTGAGGAAAAAAAATAAAGTTCTTTTTTTAGTATGAGTGTTTGGCCACGAGATGACGAGAGAGTGAGTCCAAGTTCAACTACCGATTTCCTTTAACAAGTCAATCTATCAAATCTTTGAAAACGTTCTATTTTGAACCAATCAAAAAACGAGGCTCCATCAAAATTTGACCATTATCTAACATAAAACTATGTGTGCTTTTTTAAAAAAAAAAAACTGTGTGCCTGTGAAGATATTAATTGAAGTATTGTTTAAATCAATATCAATAGACTTTTCAAGGGGCAAAAAATATCAATAGACTTATAATTTGATGTCATGATTCCGAGTTCCGACCAGAAAATCAAATCCGATATCGTGATTAATTAGACTCGTCTTCGGTATTTTATCTTTACCAATGTCCAATACTATCATTAAGTACTTAAGCCAATTAATATACCGACTAAATTCACAACTGTTGTTTTCCTGTGTAATAAATTATTTTTTTGCAAAAACAAAAAGAGAGGAGATAATCAGTAACAACTTATTTTTGTTGGGTGTATTATATGAGTTTTTGTCTGCTATGAAATATTTTTTCAGAGAGTTATAATTGATATGACTGAAACCAAATCTCGTCACTGTAACCCTAGGCTTGTCTCCAGAGGGAAAATGCCCCAACATTTCTCACTGTCTAATTATCAGTGGCAAACAGTGAGAAATGTTGCATATGCTAATTTGGGACAGAATATGCCGAGAGACGGCATGGACACGTGTCAACATTAAGCTTGATGAAGGTTAAGAAGAAAGAATAGGCGGAGTGGAGGTAGAGAGAGGATTTGGGTGCGTGAAAGTGGAAGTGGTTAGGTGAGGCTGACGTGGACGTCGCTCATGATTTTCTAAACACTCACGTTGCGCAGGTGGCTTTTTTGTCAATTAACACAAGGGTCTTTCCGTAATTCCACACCGTATTACTTCAGACAGAGCTCTGTCAATGTCATGTGCTGGTGTTGATAAGGACACCCATGTCCCTAATTAACCAGGTTTGGTGATCTCTCCTAGCTACACTTAGCTTGGCCTGCGCATTATATTGCCATGCTAACCAAATTTAATTTTATGAGTTAATTAATAATCAATTTGATGATTTTCCTGACTTATATCATTCTTGTCAACATCTAATAAAACATCCACAAAAAAAGAAAAAAACATTTATATTAAAACTCTTCAATCAGTATGTATTTGTTTTTGGCTAATACCGGAATTGCACGTTTAATCTCTACCATCGGGAATGGTTATAAGGAGCTACTTAGTTCAAACTTCGGAATTAGAATTGAAATTGAAATTGAAAGGAATCGAAAAGAGAATGATATAGTTTTCGTTTGGTTCAGTTTGGAATCGGAATTGAACAACTTTGAACCGTTTAGTACAATTACAATCGAAATCAAAATCATTGACAAATTATTAAACACATATAAATAAACAAAATTCTTTTATTCAAAAACGTTCAAAGTTTTTAGATCATATAATGGAAAACATTTTTTCCCTGAAACAATTGATTTCCGTTGACTTGTTCCTCTGCAACAAATAATGCAAGAGACTTGTTTAGTAAAAGGGAAAAAAAGCCTCTCAAATATCAAAATTCATGTTAATCAAACTCCTTATACATTTGGTGGCTTAATCAATTAGAAGTAAGCAAAATGAAGAGAAAAACATGGTAATTAGGTAATTAACCATCGAAACTGTTGGATTGGGTTCAATGAAGAAATCCAGTAGAACAAGAAATTCAAGGAAACTGTTTAATTGGTGAAGGCGACATTAAAGATATTTGATTTTTCTTTTCTAAAGATAAGTGCGTGTTTTTGTTGATTCCGGATGGGAATCAATTTGATTAATGGGGGAGGGAATCACTGATTCCCATTCTTAACTGTAGAATTGCAAACCAAACAATGAATTGGACTACAAATTTATTACTACCAGTATTTATTCAATGAATTAAATCAATTAATACTATAATATATCAAAACGAGTTTAGTAAGATCAGTCAAGTTCATATACTATGTAGCATATTATATATTTTTACTATGTTCTCAAACATGTTTTTCACGACCACAACTCTCATGTTTCTTTTGTTTTCGTCATGTGATTCTTGCATTAATCTTAGGCTTCAATTTTTTTTCCCGTGAATTTTAGGCTTCAAATTTGAAGATTTCTCCCACTAGGCTTCAAATTTAGTTTGTCCTCATCGATAAAAAAAAGAAGTTTGTCCTATATAACAAATAAAGTGTATTTTTGTATTTATTTTAAAATTGAAGCGTCCTATTTGTTTTTAATTTATATTTTACTTATATTATTGTCCTCTAATGCTGCATTGATAATTGAAATGTCAACAGTTAAGTTTGAGCAGTCAAAAAATAATTAAAAAATTTACTTTAATTTTGTTTTTGAGAATTGTTGAAAAAAGCAGTCCGTTCAGAACGGATTAACCGAACTCAATCTATCAAGGTCTGATTCGAAATGATGGACCAAGATAAATTGACAAACCAATTAGAATGGGTCCATAAAACTCATGAACAAAACCCATTTGGAGGTTTATAAATAGAGTTAATTAAGTTGTATGTCTCAATTAAAATTAAGATTTTGACAAAAGGAATTTAAGTTTGGTAATGAGGTAAATACCACATTTTTAAGTTTTAATTTTGACAAATGCCATTTTCTAAAAATCTGATTCAAAAATACCATATGAAATCAAATAAAAAACCATATTTTGTGTCATTTTCGCTCTTCAATTTCTCGCTTATGGACTCTTTCTCTTCGTCTCATTATCTCCCTCATGAGTCTCTCTTTGTCTCACTCTTTCCCTCACATAAACCCCAACTGCTCAACCTCTCTCTCCTCTGATTTTCTCTTTTCATCGCCAATTCGTCTCCCCACAACCTCCTTTCCTCTCTCACACCTTTGTTCTCCCTCCTCCTCTCACACTCTCGGTTATGTTTCATTCTCTCTCCTCCTTTCCTCTCTCCCCTCTTTCGATCTCCATCAACGTTCTCTATTTGGGGTTGGAGGATTCGAAAGAATGAGATGGCGGCGACGACGACTGAGACCCTAACCGCCGTTGTGATTGAAACAAGAATGAATAAGGTGACGGGGGCGGCTTGGGGAAACCCTAGTTATAGATGGTGATGGTTCCAAGTCTGTTGAAGGCGGCGATGGCATTGAGAGGTTAACGACGATTGTTGCAATGCTTGATTTGTGTAGGTTGACAACAACTAGGGTTTCAATCGTGCTTGATTTGTGCAAGTTAACGACAACTATTGCAGTGGTCAATGTGTTGCGGCGGAGGGAGACGACAGCTGCAGTGGCGGCGAGGTGGTGACGCGAAAATGGAAATTTTTTAGGGCGGCGGCTAGGGTTTCTAATCCTAGTTGCCTTTGTTGTTTTTCAAGTTTTGTGAAATTACGCAAAAGCCCCATTTTTGGTGCAATCTGTAATTGTTTGTAAATTTATTTTTTCAATTGATTTTGTTGAATTGGAAACCCTAGCTACTATTTTTTTATTTGTTGTTGGTGTTTTTTATTTTTGAGATTGAAGTGTTGATTATGTCTTTGTTGTAGATTTCAAGCTGGACGTTTGTAATGGTTTATATGCAATTAGAGTTTTTGTTTTTGAAAAAAAATTATTGAATTGTTTTTGGCTTTATTGAACTGGTTTTGGCGTCGACGGCGACGACATAGTCTGTTTTTAGTGTTGGTGGTGGCGGATATTACCTGTGTATACTTTTGCGTAGACCTATGAAAACTTCTGAAAATCTCTTGAAGACCTCTGAAGACCTTCTGAAGACCCTTTGGAGATATTTTAAGACCTCTGAAGACCTCATTTGAACCTTTTAAAGACCTTCGAAAATCACTGTAAATTTTTGAATTTTTTTATATATTTTTGTATACCAAATTAATTATCATTAAATTAATTTTTTTAAATATTATGTAAACCGAAATATCATTAAATCAAAATTCTTATAAAAAAGTTGTGAATTCATTTTTGGAGACTTCTAGAGAAAGACTTTAGATTAAATTAAATTTATTATAAAAAAATTGAAAGCTCTTTTCTGAAGACCTTTGAAGAGTCGTTGAAGACCCTCTGAAAATCTCTAAAGACCCTCTGAAGACCTCGGAAAAATCAGATATTTTTTGCACTAAAATCATTTTTTCGCAAAAAAAAATCAATTCCTCACGAAGATATCACGATTTCTCATGAATATGGCATTTTTCAACTCCGTTTTATTTTTCTGGCATTTTACAAAATTAGAATTTTGAATGACATTTGTCAAAATCAGTATTTTGTTTTGTTATAAAAGTGTGATTTTTCCTTATAAATATGAAAGAGAAGGAGAAGAAAAAGATGAGGAAAAAAAAAGAAAAAGAGAAAAGAGAGGGAGGGAACATTTTTCCCTTCCTCCATCTTTCCTCTAAGCTTCTCTCTTTCTTCCATCGGTCTCTTCCCACTAAGCATATTTCTTCCTTCGTGCGCTGATAGTCCCGATCATGCATGGCATATAGGTTGCGGAATAACTGAGCACTCCCATCGACAATTTGACTGTGGTTTGCTCTCGAGACCAATATTGAAACTCGTAACTGATCTTGTAGCTGATGCTTGTTGTCTTTCGTTGTATTAGAGGTTAGTAAATCGAGTCTACTAATTATATTGTTTATTAGTTAAACCGGTATAAAATTCATTCGAAAATGATCGAGATATTTTTTAAAAAGATTAGTAAGCGAATAAAACGTCTTAATTTTGTTTGAACAAGAATAAAACGTTTTAGTTTTACATGATGTAAAACTCACTTTGCTTATTATACAGGGATCACATTATGCTTTAAGCTTATATTTGGCGAGCAAATTCCATGGCGAACTAAAAGTTGGACCGTATCCTCAAAATGGCCCCTGATATTTACTTTTTTGTTTACTGCTTTCGCGTCCTTTGAGCATTGATGGCAATATAATTTCGTTGTCGAGTCATAATTAAGCTACCAGTAATTAGTAACATTCACTACTCTCTCTCTTTTTCTAAAAGAGTATTTTTTTTAAATAAATTAATTTTTATTAAAATAAATAATATTTTATAAAATTAAGAAATTTTTAATTATTTTTTATAATTATTTTTTTATTAAATTATTTTAAATAATTATATTTTAACTATTTTTATTAAAATAAATAAAAATTATATAATAAATTATTATTATAATTAATATAATTTAATTATTTTTTTAATATGTATATCAAAATTTTAAAAAAAATTCTTTGAGAAAAAGAGGGAGTAATATGCTTAGTAAATGCAACACTTTTGCAAGAATCAGACACATGAGTATTCAGATTTGCGCTCGCTTTTTTATTTTTAGATAAATGTATATTTGCCCAGAAAAAGTCAGCACCAAAATGGCCAGAATATTTTTAGACTTTTTTGCCCTTAATTAATACATGCATTAATACTTCAGTAGACAATTAAGAAGAATGCATTTTAACGATGCACTATTATTAACTAAATAAAGGCCTCATTACCTAGAATATAATTGAATGGGTCCGACTCTCATGTGTAAGAAGAAGATACACCACGTAGTTTTTCTCAAATAAAAATTTATCAGTGCAAATATAAGTCACATTACCACAAATCTAATAAATTATATATAAAAAAATATTACACTTAATTCTAATAACAAGATTCAACTAGAAATTAGCAATTGCAATATAATTAAAAAATATATTCACACAATAATACTCACAATTTTTTTTTTCAAATTCCTCTAAATGTTAGTACAGTAATAATTAGATAATGTGCAATACTTAATGTTCATAATTAAGAATATATATAATGGTGCTCTATATTTTAAAAATTAATTTTGACAAAAATAAAGAGTACGATTGTGGAAATACCAAGCAAAACAAAGTTAAGATAAGAGTAAAAAAAAATATTTGAAAAAATTAGATTTAGTTAAGAAGAGTAAAATAAAGCAATATTTATACATAAAAGATAACAATAAAGGTTTTTATCTTAAAAAATAGATAACTATTATTTGTCAAGTAATAAATATTTTTACATGGTAAGCTATCGATATCATTCAATTAAAAACAACTTCTTTAATTGATTTGACCTAATTTTGACAAAAATAATAAATGTGCTGCTAAATGCCCGTCTGCATATAATCAAAATATACATACATAATTTCAGAAAAAAATGTATAATTCTGTATTTGAAAAATTAATAATCGCAATTTGTTGTTGAATTGAGTATTACTATACTTGTTCATTAATTATTTTTTTTGAAATCTTGTTCATTAATTATTTAACAGTACATTTGGTGAAATGGACGAGCCAATATGTGACAGAATTAAAATGTATAAGACAAGATAAGACAACACAAAAAGTTGTATTATCTTATGTTGGATGGTACATGCAAGACAAAAATAGACAACTGATAAAATGATAATAATATCCTCATTTTTTCATTTTTAATTATTATTTACTACAAATTAAAACGTAATAAATTTTAAACATAAAAAATAATTAGATAATTAAAGAAAATAATAATTAAAAATAATTTTAAAAAATATGTTAATTGATCATTTATTAAATACTTAAATAAGTTACTAAAAAAGTGCATAAAATCACTAAAGTTAAATGAATTATTTGGATAGATATTTTTTCAAAAAACTAATAATATTTGTTAAAGAATAAGCCAATATATATTCATTTAAATAAAATATAGTATATATTTTTAAAATTATAATTTAAATATTTAAAATAAATAATGTTTATAAAAAAATAAAAATAATATGATTAATTTTTAAATTAATATTAATTAATTAAAATGAAATATTTTAAAAATATTTAATTATTTAAATGAGAATAAATTTAAAATCAATTAATTTAATAGAGGATAATATTAAAAAAAAGAAAAAAATTGTTCCATGCCATAGGACAACCTATCTCAAGGATGAACAAGGGACGCAATTCATGAGATTGGATAGCACAAAGAGCCGCTCTTGTCCAGTTACTACACCAAAGTAAATTTAAGGTGGTATTATAATAAAAATTCTTAATTTTTTTTATTAAAGATATTTTTAATAAATTAAGTAATTGAGGTTTACATTAAGTAATATTAACAACAATTAAGTAACAGTTGTGATTACTTAATTTATCATAAAATTAAGTAATCGATAGCCAAATTAAATAATGACATCCAAAATTAAGTAACTTTTGGAGCTACAATTAAGTAATCACCTTCTCAAATTAAGTAACGGAACCTGAAATTAAGTAACTCGAATCATTATTAAAGACTCCTTTTAGGAGTCATCATTGAAGACTCATTTTAGGAGTCTTCATTGTAGTACCACCCAAATTTAGGGTGGTACTATAATGAGAACTTCTAAAAAGAGTTCTTAATGAGAATTCAAATTATTTAATTTCAAGATCAGTTACTTAATTTAAAGAGATGTTTACTTAATTGTAACTCTAAAAATTACTTAATTTTGAATATTGTTACTTAATTTGACCACCGGTTATTTAATTTTAATCGATTACTTAATTATTACTAAAATCACTTAATTTGAACATCTATTACTTAATTTACTAAACAAATTCTCAATAAAAACTTATTTTTAAAAATTTCTATTATAATACCATCTAAATTTGTCATGTCCAATTTCATGCACTAAAAGAAAAAGGGCCCGAGCTGGGTGAGTGAAGCGGCGTAAAGTATGTGATGAAACCATAACTCATAAAACATCAATCTGATTAAAAACCCCTTCACTACGGGAAAGAAAAAACAGAAACAAAAACCTTCCGTGAAATCCCCAAACTACCCCTGACCTCACCAACCACCACTACCACGTCTCTCTACCAGACACACCTCCACAACCACACTCCTTCTCTGTCCCCCCTCTCATCTCCCCCTCCGGCTAACTCTTCTCTATCTCTCTCCTCAGCACCTCTCTACACAACTCTCCTCTCTTTGTCCATTTTTGTTGCTTTCTTCATTTCAAGAAACGTAACAAAATAATAAATTCAAGAAATGGCTCTCACGCCCAACACCTCCATTAACATTGCCACCACCAAATCTCTCAACGCTTCCTCTCCCCAACCCTCCCTCTTCAAACCCAGATCCCTCCGCGTCTCCGCCGTCCACGCTGCTGAACCCGCCAAGAATCCCATTGTCTCCGACAAGAAGCAGGAGAATAAGCCCAAGGCTACTGCGGCGGTCACGGCGCCGCCTTCCGTTAATGTGGGTTCTGGGAAATGGACCGTCGATAGCTGGAAGTCCAAGAAGGCGTTGCAGCTTCCAGACTACCCTGATAAGAAGGAGCTGGAATCGGTTCTCCGGACTCTTGATGCCTTTCCTCCGATTGTTTTTGCCGGTGAAGCTAG
>CAODLS013965613.1:0-10768 GCA_948243855.1 Flueggea neowawraea
TCAAAATAGTGATTAAATTTGCTGACACATTTTTCTTTTTCACTTCTTAGTCCTCAGTCTCACAAATGTTATTGAGGAACATTTCCAACATACAAACTCAAATATTTCACTAGATTCGTTATTTGAATTCCTTCTTTTTGGACTATTGCATAGGGTTGTAAGCGGTGAGATTTTGTCGGTTTTAAGTCTTTAAACAAAATCGCGTCGCAAATTGCGATTTGAAGAAATTACAACCGTAGTCAAATCACTAGTGCGGTTAAATCCACTAAATCTAAACCAACGGTTGCGGTGCGATTTGGTCGGTTTGGTGGTTTGTGTTTTATTAAATATATAAAAAAAATTAAGCAACTAAACAAAATAAAATAAATAACAATATTGAAAAATAACTTTAATATTGTTTTATTAGAATTACAATATCTCTAAAATATGAAAGCTGCCTCAAAAATAAGAAAGATTGTTTCAAAATACATTAACCTTTACGAACTTATCTCCGAAAATAAATACAATTATGTAGTGTTTTCACTATCTGTCAATTAGTATCTAACTAATACTAATATGTACTTATTGTTAGTATCCAATATATATATTTTTCAGCTATAAAGAAATTTACAAAATTGCACATAATTTTAAAAAAAACTCCAAAATATACAATATGCAGTTACGGTTTGGTTTGGTTTGAGCGGTTAAACCGCAGTCGAACCGCAAATTAGTGAAGTTATAAAATTATGATCCGCAACTAATCTGAATCTACAAAAAACTGCAAATTGTGGTGCGATGCGAAGCGAATTGGTCGTTTTTGCGGTTTGACGGTTAAACTTTACACTCCTAATATATTGGACGTATTCTTCACAAATCAGTGTTAAGAATATTTGTGTCCCATATTATTCAGGTATAAGCGCCTTATTTTGTGCTTAAAGACTTATGGCAATTCTTCCCCATAAGCGGTTTTTGAAAATGGAGTTAGACCTGATTTTAAAGAATCATTTACTAAACTAAAACACTAAGGAATTGTGAGTAAAATATGTACTTACCATAGTCCCAAAAAGAGGGAGCAAATTAAAGTAAAGATTTGTGAAGAAACACGCTCACACTTGTCTTTTTGACGAAAGAAATTAAAGATTGATGGATAGATAGGATATAAAGACAAGGCAGATATGGTGAGATGATTTCTCAAATTACACGAGACAGCACGCATGCCATGAACCTAAAATGTTCATATTGTATGTTTAGCAGGTTTTGTTATTATAGCTACTGCATCAATTCATGCATATGTAATTGATTTTGTTCGTACTTAATCTGCAAAGGACTTGTGCGTGGCATTTGGAGACACAATCAATCTACAATTTCATTTATGGTTAAAATTAGATACTTACTCGATCAAACATGGCGTACACTAGGTTTCAATTCTCATTTCTTTAAAAAATAAATTTTGCATGCGTCTGCAGGTTCAGTTTAACTGAGCAAGTAGTTATATAAAGCCATTAATATTTGAGGTCAACCTAATTAGATCAAAATATCCAATGGATGGTCCTTTTTTTAATAAATAAATAAATCTTCAGATTTTTAAATGTTGAAATAATAGTTAAAATAAATACACCTTACTAAATACTCGCTAAATTGGCAAGCATGCATGCGAAACTATATTGGTAAATGCGTGTAAGGATTACCAACTATCATAATATGAATTTTATGGATGCAAATCATTTTTAAGTTTTTAATCATTGACCATATATGTGTAGACTTTAATTGCAATCGAATGCGACTCATTTTGTTTTTAAATTGTGATATATTGGTTAAGATTAAACTTATAATTGCTTCTTTGTCATAATCTTTTCCATTGTGAGAAAATAAAATTCCAAACTCAAAAAAATTACAGTCAACAAATGAATAATCTCGTTGGACTTCCACTAAAATTAATTAAATTAAGAGAAGGCAAAGTCAAGGATTTTTTTTTTCAAAAAAAAGTTTTAAAAGTTAATTGAATATTTAGCTAGATGCAAGAAGAGCTAGTCAACGATTATAAAACTAAAAAGCAATTATAAATAAATAAAAGGTCATTAAACTCAATTTGAAAAAAAGGGTAAAAGACTAGAAAATTAAAACCGAAAGCGTTACATATATATATATGTAGAGAAAGTGATTTCACTTGTGATTGAAAGTTCAAAGTTTCTAATCAGATGGTCCAGGATTACCCACCTCAGGTCCACTGATCGTAAAAGATGGCGTGACACGTGGCAGACAACAAGTAGGCCCTACACTCATGTGTTTTTTAATAATTTAATAAAAATAAAAAAATGAAATCTTTCTAGTTTGGACACCCTCGATGGGAACCGATTCGAAATTCGTGGGAAGATTTTGTGCAGAGTAGGTTGGGCCCCGCAAAGATTGCATTTAACAAGGGCCCACCAAAAGATTTTCAATTGTTTGATATGTGCTTGTGGGCCCATTCTTTTGTTTTATATGTCGCCTTCAGTTATTATTACGGTTAAATACCGTACGGTCCTTAAGGTTTGTCAATATCTTAAAATACATCACTTCATTTTCAGAAAGATTCAATCCAGTCCTTCAGTCAATCTGCCACCAGGTGAACACGAGTTCAAGAAGATAAAAGTAGGGGATGAGAGTTGTTTTCAACCCTTAAAACACAACTAAAATCATACAAAGGAACCATTGCTCCCTAGTCTCTATCTCTCTCGAACACAATCTAAACCTAGAAATAGTCTAAGTTTTAAACACTACAAAAAACGTCTTCGTTCAAATTCGATAAATTGTCTTTGTTCAAATAAAAAAGTTTTTTTCATTGTATTTTTAGAACATAATCTAAATCAATCACTCGAGTAGTCATGTTTAAAAAAAATCCACCATCTTGGGATATGAAGAAGCAAGACCTCGAAGAAAAAAATCATCTTTTTGAACGGGTCACAAACCCATAACTCCCCTTTGAAAAAAGAAGCAGTGGAAGAAGACTAGAAGAAAACACATGATTTCAAAAACAAGGTAGAGGATAAAGAAGGGGACAACATCAATGGTTTAGATTGCCTTAGATTGCTCCAATACCCAAACCTCCACCAACAACCAAATTCAATAAAATCCTATTCACTTGCAACAAGATTCGTGACCTAAACATCCACCAAAACTAGAAACACAGAAATGGAACAAAGACGAACCCAAAATTGCTTGAATAAATGGAATCGAAGTGCAATTCAAGAAACCCAAATGAAGTCGATAAGAGTTCGTTAAGTTTGTTGAGTTCACTAAGTGTTTGGATTTGAATAGTTATTGTAGGTTTTGAGAGTTCTTTAGTGGATTGGAGTGGTTGTAATTGTGAGATTACAAAGAAGTTGCACTAAATGATTAGGGTAAAACCTGAGAAAGAGGTGCATTGAAGATGGTGGATTTTAATTGAATAATGAGACCTGGGAGAGCGAGATGCACTGCAACGTGGTGGGTTTATCAGGGTGAGATTAACTAGGATGCTTGTTTTTTAAAGAGAAAAGAGAGCATTTTGATTGATTACTTTTCTTTATGGGATTTGATTGAATATGAGAGTGAGGTTGATACTAACGAGGTAGAGATGCAAGAAAGAGATATGCAATACAGATAGAAGTATAAGCTGCGGGAGAGATGTGGACAGAGATTTAACCGTAAAGAACAAAAGTGACATTTTAATTCCCCCATTACGTTTAGGTGATTACAAGCTGAATCAGAAACTGAATTGAAGCTTTCTAAAAAGTCGGGGATGTATAAAATATTTTAAAAAATCTTAGGGATTGCAAAACATTTGACCCCTATTATTATTATTATTTACAATTTACAAGGAAAAAAAGAAAATTGAAATGGAAGATAATGGGCAGCATAGAATAGAAGAAAGTGTATGTAAGGATGTTGTGGCCCCAAATTTATCCCATTTCTGTACTCAAATTTCTAATTATTATGTTGGCTATGCTATTTCCCTGTTTTCACAGAAAAAAGTGTCCTTTTTTCTGATCTTTGTCCTCTCTTTCTTATTTCAATTTTGACTGCAAAGTTTATTTATCTCTTGTTGTTAGATTCAACTTTTTTATTACTCTCAAATTTTTAATATTTGATTTCATAATTAATTTTGCTTTAAAGGCCCCCAATTAAAAAGACCATAAATTGGTATAATCTCATTTTAATTTTAGTCTCTTTGTAGTAAAAAATTGACGAGTGGATTATAGAGAATAGGCTTTTCTTTTTTCTTTTTTTTTTTAATATTGACAAGAAAACAGAAAACACTATACATGAACATTTCTGAGTTGAAGGCTTTGGACAAAGTTAGAGACTGAAATGGTAAAAGTGAACATATTTTAACGGCAATTCATGTGTCTTTGATAGGATCTGTTTGGATGAATAAAATACTACAATAAGATTTTTTATTTAGTAAATTAAGTAATTTTAATAATAATAATAGTTATTTAATTTATCACAAAATTAAATAACTTATCAAAATTAAGTAATCGGTGACTAAATTAAATAATAACATCTAAATTAAGTAACTTTTGGAATTACAATTAAATAATCACCTCTTCAAATTAAGTAAGTAAGACTGAAATTACGTAATTTGAATTTTTATTAAAAAAAAATTTTAAAATTTTTTATTATAGCAATTATGGTCAACTCATTTACGCGAAAAAGGCTTAGACATTGGATTTGATACCTCAGCACCGATCGCCCACTTTAAGGATCATGATTTAATGTTTCTGCAGATACCGTTATATGTTTGGTGGGTTTTTTTTTGCGCTTTTTCATTTTTGATTTCATCATCAACTATCTTTACTTTCTAGTGGGGAAAAAAAACTCTCAACTTGTTTTTGACGTTTTTCAACAATGTATTCTTATATATCATAGAAACAAATATGTTCGACCATTCTAATACAAAAGGTACGAAAAGTTAGTCTCGTGTAATTGCAACGAAAATAATGAGACGAGCAAAATCTAGTGCATGGTAATCTTGCAAGTAGCTTACAATTGACATCGACGACAATACAAGACTAATTTACAGTCTAAATATTGCATGAAGATCTATCCAAATATAGAATCAATCTTAATAAGAGGAAGAACTCTTATTCCTTTAGAGAATAGATTCGAATAGATCTATTCATCATATGTTTCTTTACTAGTCACATTCATATTCACATAATTTTTTCAGTTTCAATAACATTCCTTACTGACACATTTATTAAAATGTGCAGCGTCCCAAAGAAATTGAAAACGAAATAATATGAGTAACTTGAGTTAAGATAAATTTTTTCGTGACAGAGATTGTCTATATTAATTTATCAAATTGTTCTTAAAAATTTATCTGAGCTTAAAACACCAAACGCTGATAATAATGATACTAATATGTCTCTAATTTTTTTTTTTAAATATTGCTATTAACATGAAAATCCTATTAACTTCATATATTTAATTGCGGTGCCAAAATACAAGAAAAAGAGAAAACAAAAGGCAAAAGATTTTAGAGAATTCATCTCATCAATCACATCCTACACTGTTTGTTAGTTGGAACAAATGGCTCCTATCTAACTAATTAATATGAAATTAGAAAAAGAAAAAGAAATATCCAAAAGATAGAAATGGATGTAACTTTTTGTCAAAGTCTTGAAGGAAAACCAATCAAAATTAAAAAAAAAAAGGTTATTTTTTTAAAATTAAAGATGACGAAATGGGAACAAAAGAGATCCCTTAGATTTTCCTTAGCAAACAATGTCCAAATGGAGAGCGGTTGTACCAATACGGCATTCCCAATCTATGCACAGATCATTGCAATAAAAATGAATTAATTTTAATCCATATACCAACAACAACATCACTTCTTTTTTCTGTTTCTTTCTTTTTTTCCTTTTGTTGTAAAAAGAAAAAATAAAGAAAATAATTTTTTCTTGTCTGACAAATGACATGTTGTTCTTATAAAAAGTTGTTTTGTTCTATTATTTTTTTTTATAATGGGCATAAAAACATAATTATGCAAAGAAACAAGAACTTCTTATTTATGATGTAGTACCAATATGATGTCAAAGATAACAACTAAGAAATATTTTCTTCGTCTGGATTGCCACATTCATAATTCCCTTGATTTATTAGTTTTTTGCTCTTAAGTCCCTTAAACTTCAAAAGGTGCATTTGCTATCCATAAAACTAATCATTTAGGTGTCTTGCAATTCATTTTTTTGGGTGAGGGACGAATCTCCATTCATCATTACTTAATCCAAAACAAAAATAATAAGACATTTATATATATACTCTTAAGAGCTCAAGTACTTAAGAGTAAAAAAATAATTAATTCAGGGATTAAAGATGTAATAAGACTTTTTATTTTTCCTTTTTTTCCTTCTTACATATTCTTCATAGAACTATGAAACAACCACACATACATACCCACATCTCTCTCTCTCCCTCTCTCAGTCTCTCTCCCCCTCTCCCTCTCTCAGTCTCTCTCTCTCTCTCTCGAGTCTTTGCAATGACATATATATACTATATAGGCTTAATACATAATTTACCCCCTAAACTTGTACGTTTTCTTTTTCTGTCATCCTAAACTTTTTGAGTATTCAATTTACCCCCTCAACTTGTCAAAATCCTCTCAACTAAGGTTTTTTCAATGTGTTTGAATCCTAAAATCCTCCAATTTACCTTCAAGTTATCGCTATTAAAAGTAGAAGATTAAAAAAATAAAAAAATCCACGTAATAAACCCGTGATGAATTAAGAAAAGTTAGTAAATTGCTCAGTTTAATCGAATTTAGGGGGTAATTGAGACAATTTAAGTAAGATTGGGAGGTAATTGAGATAATTTAAGCAAATTTAGGGGGTAAGTTGAACGGTAAAAAAGTTTAAGGTGATAGTAGAAGAAACTGTGCAAGTTTGGGGGTAAGTTATGTATTAATCCTATATATATATATGTACATATAGACGAAGGGTATGTTTATGTGGTGATGCAAAGGAATGATCCTCACAAAAGGGAGGACTGAGAATTAGTAAGAAGCAAATACTGGGTCTAAACAAAAGAAGAAACAAAAATGGAAATGATACGTTCAAGTAATGGTGAAAAAGAAGAGGAAACAAAAGAAGAAGACGTAGAAGAAGAAGAAGAAGAAGACCAAGAAGAAAAAGAAGAGCAACAACATTTTCATGTGTTGGCAGTGGATGATAGTCTTATTGATAGGAAGTTATTAGAGAGGTTACTTCGAGAATCTTCTTGCCAAGGTTTGTTTCTTATCTTCTTTTATTTTTTCCCATCAATGGATTCTACAAATTAACAGATAAATGCAATTATATTTATTGATTAATATTGATAAAATTATTTATGATTAATAAAATGATTGTGGTGTGTAGTGACTTCTGTGGATTCTGGGGACAAAGCTTTGGACTATCTGGGACTTGTTGATAATCTTGATCATAATGCATCTGCTTCTTGTTCTTCTCCACAACAAGAGGTCAACTTCTCTCTTTTTTCTTCTTTTTTCGCTTTATAAATTAATTTGACTATAATTTAATAAATATAAGAAAATCTTCACGATTAATTTATTTTCCTTCCTAAATATTCCATTCTTACTTGTTGGACCACTGTATGAAATATCAGCTTTCACATTTCTTGCCTTAAATAAAAATAAAATTCCAAGAGTTTATTTTAAGTGTTTAATAATGAAGATGAATATATATATATATATATATATATGTGTGTGTGTGTGTGAAAATTGAGGATCTTCTGTGTTTTTAATGGTGGAGACTGTTAAAGTAGGTCATGCCAACGTCAAATAAAAGGCACATTTATATACTGATCATAATGTTACCCTTTAATTGTACATTTATCTCTAGTGTTTTAATTTTATTTTTCAAAAGTTATGGACTAATTAATTAATAATTCCAGATTTACAAGAGTTGATCATCGTGATCAGCTGAAAATTTTATGTTATATAATCAAACAAGTACATATGCCTCACCCTTTCGTGCACATAGATGATATTATGAAATCCGACTCGTTCCAAAATTTCTTGCTTTTTCTATCACATTTTACTTCCTTTATCTCATAATTCCTCTTAATTGATTTTGATGGCAAAGCTTATGGTGTTTTCTTTCCCTTTTTTTAGATTACAAAGAGGTTCAAGTCCTAGTTTTGGATTAAGATGTACTATTTTTAAGAATAGTAAACTTTTATTTTTTTTTCTAATAAGTCATTTTATTTGCTCTGAAATCGAAATGTCGACTCTTTAACGCTGATTGGCTCCGGTATTAATGAGGTATAAACTTGTTGGTTAAGAACATAAAACTTTTGAATATTAAGATAACAATGCATATACTTTATTACTTGAGTTAGTTTTTGTTGGAAAATACGGTTCGCTCATGACGGGAAAACAGAACTCGGTCGGTAGAGGTGTGAACCGAGACCGTGGACCGAGACCAATTGGAAAACCCAATTGAGGAGAATCAAACTCGGTTAGTCAAGGTGTGAACCAGGACGTGAACCGAGGCCAATTGGCAAGCCCAATTGAGTTATGGATGAAATGGGCTCGTTAGCCCGTTTGGAAGGCTATATAAGGAGCCTTGCTCCTTTCCATTCTCACAACTTTAAAACACACAAACAGAGAGAGCTCTCAACCGGGAGAGAGAGAGAGGTCCGGCCTCTTGTCCCGAGTCCTGCACAGATCACGTGTGACATCTAGACTGCGAAATGGTCGGGCATTTCCGTTGTCATTTCAACCGTGGTTTGCTCACAAGACCAACATAAAACTGGTCTTGCTCCGCTGCTAGTTTTTGTTAGAATCGAGATTAGTAAGTCAAACTTATTTATTATATTGTTTATTAGTTAACCGGTATAGGATTCATTCATTGGTATCAGAGCCAACACGATTTTTTTGAATATGTTTAGAAAATATTGTTGGTCTCTGTCTAGGATACCTACTGTGATTTTTTGGTATACGACTTTCCGTCTCGAACGTTGTTTTTGGTTCGAGTCCGTCCGAAGTCGAAATATGAAAGTTGGAGTTTCAAAATTCGAACAAAAGATTTAAGATCAGCGACTTCAAAAAATTTACCTGCCAAAATTTCGTTGCAAAATTCCATCGGGAATGTCATCAAATTGATGAAAACCCGATCGAAAAATACTGAGTGAGGATACCCAGATGAATTTATTCATCTGATAAGAAACGGTGATGTGGCAGGTTTCTTTGGTTGCACGCGGACCACACAGAACGCGACACGTGGTAAAAGTTTCTGGAACACCACACAGACCAATCAGATGAACCACGTGTCATAAATGTGGCCCAATGACAAGACGACACGTGTCAGTCAAGGCCATGTGAAATGAGTGTCGGTAGTCAATCATTGTACGACACATGGCAAATAGTGCCATGTATGCTGCCACATCATGGACATACGGCACGATGACTTGTCCGACACATCAGCGCTCGTAACCAATAATATGGTGACACATGGCAAATAGTGTCACATGGGCATACACGTTGGCGACACATGGCATGTTGGCTGGACTGCCACATCATCAAATGTATCCAATGATATGGTGACACGTGGCATAGTTGTCACATGTCATAAACGTCGTTTTGGCACGTGGTATTAAGCGATGTTGACACGTGGCTTCCTGTGACGACGAAACGTGGCATTGTCTGAAATCGACACGTGGCGGAATTAGTTTCGGCCCGTGTATGGCACTCAATGGCGCGTGAGTTGGCGTTCGCTTATCCACGTGGCGTGTGGAGGCACGTGCCATGTGTCCCAACCACCATTTTTGCAGATATAAAATGTAGATTTTTTTGGAACTTTTGGTATATTTTTGACAATTTTTTGAGTTCTTGAACTATTTTTTCCAATTTATTGGTGTTTAAATAATGCTCAAAAATTGTGAGAATTTGCATTTTTCTACCAAGAATTATTTTGAAAATTAGTTTTCAAAATATTTAGTTTTAAAACATGCAAATGTGGTTCTCATTTAGATAATAGAAATTAGATTTCAATTATTTAGAAAATACGCGAGTACGTATATACCCGTTTTATTTGTAATTTATTACAAATATAAGAATGAGGTAAAACCACATTGCATTGAACATAGTGCAAATTAAGAAAGAATTTGCATGACTACCAAAAGAGAGTATTTTGAGACGGTGGTGGTCGTAAAGGAGATTTGATTGTGCAATAAGTGTACAACATTGATGAATATTCACTTACTTCATAAAAGATTATGATACTCATCACCGGTATTGGTTAAAATATTGGTCTATACTAGAATTTTATGAAAATATGCTTTCCTAAATGTTGAGAAAAGATACTTAGAGATTCTAGTGACTTAAGAACGTTTTGAAATTGGTATATCCAAGATCACCATGATTGCAAAGAGATATCATGAGAAGTAGGAGATTCGCTTTAAGGTCGTATGCTTTATAGAATTTTTGATAAGTTGGCACGACTACTTATGAATTCTATTTTAACACTTTGAAAAATATTCATTGTATATCCAATTGGCAGGTATGTGTTTAATACTATATTTATGTAGTATTATTCTTTGGGGATATTAGCATTATTTGTGTGTTAATGTTGTCCAACGTTAATTTGAGATAGATTGTTTGGATTGTATGTTGGTTTAATAAATGAAGATGATTTTATTTATTGCTTTGGCTTATTATTGTGTTGACATGCCTTAATTTTATGCAATATTGTCTGATTATTGAGTTTGTCTTAATAATTGAGATAACCAACATGGATTTTCCTAAGTCAAGTGGACTTTAAAAGTAAAT
>CAODLS013965772.1:0-10443 GCA_948243855.1 Flueggea neowawraea
GATCTTAGAGAAGGAACTGACTCTGCGTTGGATGCCAAGTGGCGCGAGTGTAATGTCGAGTGATGATTCGAAAACTATCTTTGCAGCCAGAGGATCAAGAAACATGTTCATTTCTGTCAGGTCATTAGACTGCACAGTCATAACATTTCCTTTGTCCAAACTACTGCCACTTATGTGTCCTCCAACAACATAAACATCCTGTAACACATTTTCAACATTGAATAACTAGTATTAATTGAATTAAGCTAGCGCCGTGGCGAGAAAATCACAAACAATGGATGATAAGCTCACTGACCTGAATCAAAGATGTTGCATTCCTACGTGCAAGAATAATTTTAGCCAAACTAGTCAAGGGTCCATTCGTCAGTATAGAAACCTTCGATCGTGGTTCCAGTGTTTTTACTATTGAATCCCAAATCTCCAATGCCAGAGGTTGTCTAAGTTCAGGATGGTCCGTATCGCGTGGAGCTCCATATTTTACAGAGTTTTCTGCAGTGTATCTTTTGGAGAATGAAAAAAGATACAATCTTGAGTGTCAAGATATGCCAGAAGTAATTGTAGTTATTCATAATAGAGTTCATCAATACACTAATGTACCTCCTCGGGCTTCTTGGAAGATCGCGAGCGAGACCATACAGAGTGTCAGAATCCAGAAGTCCACCACTGCCATGTGGGATAGCCTTAACGTACTTACATTCTCCAACAGCTGAGAAAATTGGATCAGACTGGTTCGTTGCAAATACATCTCCTAAACCAACTGGAATGTCATCACGACCCATCATATGCAATATATCGTAAACCACATCTATTGTCGCTGCATTTGCCCATCCTGTCGGACTAACAATAATGGCCTGCACAAGGTAAAAAAATTAAGACATAATCGACAAGTTAGGCCTTTCTTCTGCTGGTAATCAGTATTTCAATAAATGAGAAAAATCGATGTAATAATTACTTTCAGGTTGATTACTTCTACTGGTACTTTAAGCAGATAAAATAAGGCCAGAAAATCTCCAGCACTCATGTCCATGTCAAAGACGACAGGTTTTCCCAGTTTTTTGTCACCAAAATCTGATTTGTATAGCACTTCTCTGTAATGAGGAAATTGTGTGGTAAAATTGAACCTCCCAGCTTGTCGAGGTTGATTCAGAACCTTCGTTTGTACAAAATTATATATAAAAGAATGTTGTTAGTTGACGTTTCTGAATAGAACCTGAGCAAAGAAAAGATAATGAAATTGGACTTGTTAAAGTTGCGCTTCAGCCTCACTCCTTGGTTTTTAGAAATGCTTCAGGACTATTTTGAGCGCTTAATCGCCGTGAAAATTACTAATGAAGCGCGTAAGCTATTTCTAGGCTATTATCTTGAAGGGCAACTTCAACAGCGCAATCGAAAGAACTTACATCCAGGAAGCTCTTGAAAAATGCCCTGTCAAGTTTACTTCTCTTGTCTGGATTAGGTTTGGCTCTTGTAGCAACAAGAACCCGTACCGCGTCAGTACTCGTCTCCTCTGTATAGCCATCCTATTCCATGTTGGAAAAAACAAAGTCATCAGGTAACATCAATGGACAGTAATGGTTCGTGACATAATATATGGAAGAGATTTTCACCTTGCATCTTCCTTTGGCATTCGGGGAAATGCAAAATGGATCTCGGAGACATGTCTGAACATGACCACTATGGACTCCACCTTTCTTAAGATTAAATTTTGGAACTTTACGGCCATCAAAGAATGGATTTGATCCATCATGTACACCGTAAGGTTTGTTTGAGGTTACTACAGTTATGTTCATGTATTCCATTTCGGCAAATTCATTCTCTCCCCTGTGGTTTTTCGAGCTATGAATGATCGAAACGGCCACTCCTGATGTAAACGAGTCCCACATGAAATAGCTCTGCAAGTTTGAGTCATATGCTTTTCAGTCTCAATGTTTGAATCGAATGTTATCTGCTCCGTTTAAGAAGTGTCTCAGTTTCAATACCGTGTAGAATTGATTGTCGAACCAAGTGTCGCGTGCCATCTTCAAGGACTGAAAGCAGTACTGTGCCTCATAGGTACGTTGGTTTTGTTCAAATACCTGGAAAAAATTCTCATTTACAGGAATGGTATTTGTCGCATCCACAGGCACAATGGTGACTGGAATTCCAGAATGAATAACCTAAAAATTTAATCAGACATCTCAAAATGTTACAATTGCATAAAACATTGCAATCAAATATATTAAGAGCACACTTTTGGTGAACATTGTTTGAAATTGAAAGACCTGGTGTGCTGCAAAAGGATCTGCAAAGATATTAAACTCCGCATAGGGATTACTAGTGTAGTCTGTGAACAGATTACCGCGGTCGCCACACTGTCTTGGCTGGCAAGAAGAGCTAGCATTTTTCGGACAACAACCTGTCGGGTTTCTGGACCTGACGCCGCCACCCATGATATATATGTGCGCAATATTCTTCTTTAGGTGTGGATTGCTCATTAGAAAAATGCCAATATTTGTATGACCTCCTATAATGAAAAGGGTTATGGGACCTGCAGATATTTTGTCTATCAGCACTTGTTGGGCACTAGGTTGTCGAAGAGGAGCATATTTCCTGTTTCCCTGGTTTATTAACAAATCTATAAGCTCTGCATATACAATTATGAAAAAACAGAAAATAAAAGGCATGTTCTTTCTGCGCAAAAGCGAGGCTTCATTAGGCATGGAAAGGATCACAAATCAGGTAATTCTCATTTGAATATGAACTTGATCAAGAAGTTCCATGGAACAGATGATCAATCCAGGCAGGATGAGTGACTAAAAATGCGATACCTGGGGTAGGAATGCTTTTCTTAAGCCATAGTTAGAATCAATGTCTAAACGCCCTCCAAGTCCGACAGGAATAGCTTGCCTGTATCTACACCCACCGGCAGTTGTATTTCCCTGTATTGTGAAATTTACATGTCAGTGACTTTTCCATCGTGGAAAGAGTGCAAGTTGAAGCTGGTGATTGATTGATAAACCTGTTCAATCAGAGGAAGATATCCGCCTACATTTGGGAGTATGGTGCCATCATCTAGAATCCCACCTTCTCCTCCCACTCCCACTGGAATATCGTCGCGATCCATCATGTAAAGAATGTCATAAAGTTGATTCACAGCATGGCCTGCATCAGTCCAAGCATTTGCACTAATCGTGATTGCCTGTTACAAGCAGATGTCATGTCACTATTTTCTGGAATATCCTGACTCAAACCTGAATGGTTATGCAGGAAAGAATGATGGCTTAATCAATTATGAACAATTCCATTCTGATGTTAAACAGTGAACTTGAATTTTTTTTATCAAAAACTGAAGGAAGTCGAAAACATCAGATCATTTCCAGCATGCGTTCAGGAGATTGCAGAGAGAGAAAAATTTGAAAATTGCGTTCATCATCAGATGAGAATAAAGACTCACCTCCAATTCAAACTGTGACCTGTTTAGCTTCAACAAGTATAGAAGAGCAAAGAAATCATCGGTGTCGACATCTGTATCTAAAAGAATTCTGTATGGTTTTCCCTCCACAGTGTGTAAATTAATTCCAGAAAGGCTTGTTAGCAACACTAAAACAACCCAGAAGTTCCTCTGCGACAACATTCTTTCTGTTCCGATCAAAACCAGATAACTATCTCTTTCCTCCAAAACTGCACAAACATCAGCAGCTGCAAACTGTTACATCCATTTCATTACACATCAAACCAAAATAAGAAAATCACACAAACGTTAAAAAAACATACAAAAAAAAAAGATAGACGTGAGGAAAAACAACAGGACAGGAGTTACATAGACAAACTAGTATATGATAATGTTCACATGTTAAAAAGAAAAAGAAAATTATATATTGGGACAGGGAGGAGAAGGAGACAAAGAAGATGGCAATTATGTTTTCATAAACAGCACTGGAATAGATTCTTGAACTTCGATAACACTGAAGCAGAAAAAAGAAAAAGAGTATCCGTATCAGTATCAATGTGCTTATTATGCAAATGACTTTTAAACACTCATGTCTGTTACTGGTAATTACCGTTCCAGGCTACTGTTATTACATAATCCTGCTTTTCATGATTGTCTACTTTAATGTTCTTGTCTGGAAACCAAAATTTTCTGATTTTTACAAAAACAGAATCATGATTAAATACGGGAATACCAATTAATTAATTAACTTTTCCTAGTGAACGTAAAAAAGTAATATTTTGATTCTTACCAGAAAACTCCTTTTTCACCGACAATAATATGAGCAGGCTTGAACAAGTTTCTGAAAATCTAACATGAATTAACCAGAAACAATTGTTGAAATAAATGGCAATTGAGTTAAAAATAAGAGAAAAGTGCATATATTTTGTGCATATATGTCACACCATCATTGATGAGACCACCATCAACAGTATTGTTATTTATTATATTATAACTTCATTTAATGAGTATGCAGAACCTTGCTATATTTTTTATACAATATGTTATGGCGTGCTTTGACTTGGAGTTAATTATTAATTTTTGATTCATTGCTTCAATTATTATATATACAATTATGTGGAGAGTTTTTTAGTCATTTTCTTTGATTGTGGCGAATTGATCTGATTCAGAGAGTGGCGATTTTTCGTAAGGCTTTCAGCTGAATTGTCTTTGCTCTTCCACAATGTAAATTATAACGTTATTCGTCTAAGCACATGACAAAGAATTGCAACTAGGATGCATTATTAGTTTAGTTGATATATCAATAATGTTAAATTAGAAAGATTCTTTCAATTAATGAGATGAGATTAATTATCTCACAAGAATCTGGGATAGGATAATTTGGATGACCAAGACGCACATGCCAGTCATCGAAAGACAATTTTTTTCACAAAGGAGGCTTGTTTGATAGGACGAAGAGCGTAGACATCATCTTCGCTAAGACCACACATCAAATGGTATGACTCTGATACCATGTCAGTATTTGTGGATTAACATTCAAACTTAATTTTATTGAATAATAGGAAATTTCCTTATATACATGATAGTTGCAGCATTGACTTGATAACTAAAGAGAACAGATTATGATCAAACTAACAACCGAAGAAAGATAATGTCTATTAGCTACGTGGGTCAATGACTTCAACTGCAAATAGGTCTCTAACAATTGTTAAGCATTGATTCTTATCTCCCAAGGTTTTGACTCCATGACATATCACAATCCTTTTTTTCATTAGTTTTACAATTAAAATATCCTGGCAAAAAAAATGTTTTCTAAATTAAATTTTATATTAAGGATATAAGTGCGATTAAATACAACATTTTTTTTTTGGATCATTTGACGATTGTGACCCATCTATGTTTTCTCAATGAAAATGACATACCACTTTAAACTCGTATAGTTTTTTATTTTAAGATTTGAACCTAATTTTTTATTATATTAAAATTTTCGGACTTCGTCTAAAAGACATAATATTACTATTGATTTCCTCTTAAAGAAAATAAATAGATAGCTAAAAGATTTTTTATTTAATTTTGATGATTAAATTGATAATGAGACAATGGAGAGACAAAAGTGTAAGACAAGAATCGAGCTTGTTGGTAATAATCTTCACTTTTTTAATTTTTGAAGATCACCGATCCCAAACTTAAATAAAAGGACCAAAACTGAATTGAAAGGGAAAACCCCACCAAGATTCAAACCATGCCACGCTGTCCAAATCTGCCACGTACTATATTCTGATTTGACAACTCATGCTTTGGTTGGACCCCATAGGTGGCGAAATCTCGGACAGTGACTGGATCCCACCGTTTCTTTCTTTTGCTTCGCTTTCGTCAACTTTGTGCGTTCGCACGTATTTAAGGGTGTCGTTTTGTTACGCCTTTCCCACGTGGCTTGTCCTTTCTGGTTTACCGTTTCTTTTTTTTGACTGAAAAAAAGAGTCGAGAGCGACCAGTAGTAGCATACCATTATTGAACGTTATCAAGTAGGTATTACTTTTCCGTTACGGAATGTTTCAGAGTCATAGTTACACTGGCAACTAACTTTGGTCTGTGCACTAGTGTGGTAATCGTAACACCTTAGTGAGACAAATTTTCAGGAGAGATATCTTACTTTATTACACAACACGAATCATCGACTGTCAAAACTACATGATTTAATTTCCTCCCACTTAAATTCGCGCCGTACGAACAAATGCCACTTTCCCTTCAGCCAGTCTACCCTCACGGAGTTCTGGTTTACCATTTCAACCGTTACAAGTGTTTGCATTTGCATCTTATTTGTCGGAAAGGCTACGAATATTTCCTCACAATTCACATTAGTCTAACTAATCCTATTTCTTAGTTTTTTTAATATATGCGGATAATTACTCTACAATTAGAAAATTAATATTTTACCTTTTTTTAAAAAAAATATTATTTTTAACTTTAATTCTTTTAAAATATTATTTTTAAATTTTATTCTCCGTCTTTTAATAAATAGTGTTCATTCAAGATTAATATGTTAATAACAAGAGCAATAGGTGCCAAATAAGTTTCAACGATAAAATATATAAGAACATTCCCAATTGTCTCTTTAAGATGGAGAGTCAAAATATATTATTTAATTTAAATTATCTCTATTATTTATCTAAGAATTTAAATTTGGTCTACTTTTTTATTTTATTTATTAATATTTTATTATTAAATTAAAAAAAAATAGAGAAATGAGTGAATTCTCTCTAGTAGACCTTGTTCAAATGCCTAAATAAATAGTATAGAGAATGTGAATTAAATAATATATTTTAACTCTTAATCTTAGAGAGATTATTGAGGATGCTCTAAGAATTTCAATTTGATAATCTACTTGTTAATTAGACTTTAAAATTTTGTCATTACATTAGAAAGTAAATTTTGAAGATTTAGACAACTTTTGTGCAAAGAAAAAGCTATTTGTTGATATTTGAGTAATCAGTGAGAACTTTCTCCAAATAATGTGTTCTTTTTTCAATTTTGTAATATAAAGAAATGGTGATAAAAGCAATAACTGTACTTCTATCTGCAAGTATGTTGACGATAAAAATGATAAAGGTGTAGTTTGAATTACACATCCAATTTAGTGTATTTGTTTAATTAATTAGTGTTCTAAGAAAAGTTCCACCATGTCAAGTTGTTCTTTAATTTGCTAACCATTGAATGAGCAAATTCTTTTCTCACATGGCATGAAAAGTGAAATAAAGGGTAAATATACATAGTATATTTACCAACTTTTTTTCTATAATTAATATCTAATTTTTTACATTTATTAATCATATATGCTAAAGAGGTCCATTGTGGAAGATGTAGAAACAATATTCTCTTTTTTCTTGTGCATATAGCAAAAGGTGCTTTGGTTTGTTCCACTAATGAAACTTGTTTATAATGGTCAAACCTCACATTCATACTTCATGATGAGGCTTTGGACACGTACTAGAGAGCAATGAGTACCAAACAGTTTATGCTTTCTTGATTACTACTCATTACCAAACACTAATTAAACCTACCAATCATTATCTATTTAACTCTTTTATAGGTTAGTTAACAATTTCGACCCAAAGTTCATTCAAACCTTCAAGCTAATCTCTGTATTTCTAATACGCTAATAGCTAATGCCTATATATTTTAATTTCCAAGAACAAATCGAACCTGTCAATTACCGGCCAGCTTCACTTAGTTAAAAGTTTGGTTAGGTGAAAAGGGGGAGAAAGAGAGATTTGATTGTGTTCGAAAAATTGGTTCATCCATGACGGATCGATTAATTTAAGTCCGGTTCGGTCAATATTTGATTGTCTTGCTAATAGATCTAACTCAATTAGGTCAAGTCACAAGTTAAGTAAGTGGCAAAGTTGGGCTCTCTATAAGTGTGTAGAGAAGTATGTAGGTGTCAATTATAAATAGTTGACACATACTATAGAGTTGGAGCTCCCACATTACACACCACATAAAACACTTCAATCTCTTTGAAAGAGAAGTGAGGTCGTCGGCCTCCAGTGCTAAGGAGAAAGAAATTGTTCTTCCTCCGCCCGATCGTGAATCCTGCATCTATAGGAATTTTCATGTGGCATATAAAAGACAAAACTAATTCATATCATTGTCGTCGTTAATCAACAAAAGTGGTTTGCATACAAAGCTAGCATATAACTAGATATGCTTCTACTTTCGCTTATGATTTTCGCTGCGATTGTCAAGGCTAATAACTCGAACCACTTTTTAGTTTTCAATTTATTCGATTATTGATTTTTTGCATTTGATACCAACAGATTGTGAAGGGGAAGTTAATCAAAAGTTGGAAGAGATAATGATGGTGGCTAAGGGTATGGAGAGAGTTTAATTTTTTTTCATTTTTATAGATTTGAAGGTCAAAAGTGGAGGAGGAAGAGTAGTGCCATCCGGTTGGTTAGTTTTTCCTCAAAAAGAAAGGTAGTGGTGAAGGAAGATAAGATAGCAAAATTAAGGTTTAAGAGAGACTGGAGTTATGAGAGGGAGAATCATGCGAAGATATTAATTAATATGGTATAACCGTCTCATTAATTTGCTAACAAGAAGAGCTAACAACATATGGATTATTTACTAATGTTTTAGAAGTCAAAGGATTAATGTACAGATCTTAAGGACTAAATAATTAAGTTTTTTAATATCTTCAATAAGGTGTAATTAGACACAATTATCAAATGATGCAAAACTATGAACATGTAATTTGGTGAATTTGAGACTTTTTTATGATTTGAAATAATTAAGCTTCTACTACTGTTTGTTGGCTGATGCTGATGAGAGTTTGGACCTCTTTAAAGGCCAACTGAATTCAAATAATTGTACGTGTACTTTTCTGGGAGAATCATCTCATCTCTACTCATGGGTCATTACAATACCTGAGAGGAGAAAACTATATTGTTTATTTCAACTGCTTTAGAAAAAAGCGATCAAGATTCTGATAAACCATTTAAAATATTCCGTTTTTGATGGAGCAAGTTGAAGTTAATTTATATGATTAGATGTGTGTTTGTCAATATTAAGATTTAAGTTCGACTTTTCTTATGAAAACAAATATGAAGCTGGACTAATTAGCGTCAGAAGTTGCGCCATGTGATCACATTTGACCTTAAAGAATCTCCCAACACACGTCGAGGCAGATGTGTGGAAAATTGGAAATGGCTGCCGTCATCGAGATTTGTAAAGTCATTAGATGCATTTTCGATTGAGTGAACATATCGTTTTCATGGGATTTTTATGTTGGATTGTTGTTCCATACAATCAATGCCAATGTTTATTTTTAAAATCAATTTGGTTGGCACCATCAATATTGACCTTCAAGTAAGAGAATCCTCGAAAGTTCTACGCCATACTAATTGGTGATGATCATAATATATATGCAATTACTTGATAATTGAGACTAAAATCGTGTTCTAACTGCCTGGCACCAAATGGCCCAAATACAAAACGTCCTAGGTCGAGCTGTGACATCTGCGTGCATGCGTTTCTAAGTCTCTTCCCTGTAGATGAGTTGAGGCCTTACAAATCGTATTCTAACTTGTTTGCAAAAGAAAAAAAAAGTGGTGAGACTAATTAGAAGATACATATATATAATTCAAGAGTTGAGTTGGTACAAGTGACTTACTTTGAAATGTAAGCCAGCACGCTACCATGATCACGATGCCATCTTTTCCTTCTCAAGGTTAAGGGAATAAACGTGACCAAATTTTCTATGCATATATATCATGATTATCTCCCATCACAAAGATGATGATAAAGTTACAAATTCTAATATAATTTGAGTCGCTTTCAACCCAAAAAAATTAAAAAAATAATTTTTTAATAAAAGATAATATAAATAAAGCCGAAAGAAATTTCAAATTATTGTTACTGAGTGTTGACTAAAGCTTCTCATTTTCTTGTGACAAGCCATGAAAACTGAAAAGAACATGCAAAATCATAATTATTCACCAAAAAATTAGAACAAGCATACAAAGTTTATTTGTCAACATTATTTAACATATTTTTAGTATATAATATTTAATTTATTTTTCTTAAAAAATATGAGACCCTTATATTTTTTTTACAATTTAAAATTTTATTATTCACTGTATACTAAATCATACACTTCTTAAATTAGTCCGCAATTAACTAGGATTGGATAGAGAAGAGTAAATGATTTGAGCTTGGAAAGAAATAGGACATAGGTGGTTATGAATGTCCGGGTTCATATTCAAATTCGTCAAAGTTTCGTCTGTCTCCTCCAACAATCGATAAAACTATTCACGTAAGGCCGTAAGGGTAGGGTTTGGAGCTTCAGTTTGTCAATAGACTAACAAGGAAAAATCATTTCAATATCGGATCTTCATTATTCCCCTTCATTAAATCAATATATGCATATATAATTTAAAAGAGTTTTTCCATACTTCTGATAAATGGTTTTATAATTAATTGACAAGTAATTTTTTATTTATGTCTATTATTAC
>CAODLS013966092.1:0-16021 GCA_948243855.1 Flueggea neowawraea
CGTACGTTACCTGACTTGATAGTCAACACACGTACGTGATAAGTACATACACAAACGGAGATCATAGCTAATCCCCAGTTCATGTACGTTAATAATTTATGACGTACGGGAGTTCTAAGACTGAACCATCCAATAGCTTCTGTTTTCAGTCCGGAGTATCTCACGTACTTGAAATTTCATCTCAAGTACTTTGGTTCAATGTGACGTACGTGAGGTATTATGCTTGTGTACGTGAACAATCAACACTTGACCGTTGCTTTACCTGTTTGTCTCGATCCACGTGAAATTCAACCAAACATCCTGTGATCTGCAATCTTCATCTTGTCGTGTATGTCTGACGTACGTGACTTCTATCGACACACGTACGTGTGGCTTCATGCCTTCAGTTGATTCAAGACTTCAATTTTCCTGCTTTAATTCTGATCATAATTAACGTACTTTGGATACCTCTAACGTACGTGACATTCTGTGATGTACGTGAACATTATCAAACGTACGTGTGATCACTTCTCCCAATCTTCCAGTAGCTTCTGTTTTAGTTCATGGTTGAACTCACGTACTTGAGACTTTATCGACGTACGTGACACACACACACGTACGTGAATCTTCCTCAGATCAAATTCTGTAGTTTGTTCATCATCAAAACTTAGAAAAATCTCAATGTTGACCACCCTTAGTCCAACAATTTTTTCAGCTCATTAAACTTTATTTTTTATCTATCAGTCCACTGAACTTTTTAAAACGGATGTTAATAATCCATTGGCACCACGCTGTCCAACGCATGTTAAGTGAGAGTGTTTAGATTTATAGTTACTGAAACATAATTTAATTTAATCATCATAATGAAACATTATAATTTGATAAAAGTAATGTTTAATCGAATAAATTAAATTAGAGCTTAATAAATTAGGAACTGATGATGAGATTTTAGATCCTAATGTATTCAAAATAGACAATGAGAATAAGTGAAGACGGTGCTAAAATAAAGAAAAATGAATCAACTCATCATAAGAGAGAAAACAAAATGGTAATTGTATTTTAAAGAATTTAAAATAAGAATGGTTGTGATCTGTCCTTTGTGGTTTTATTTTGCCTCAGCACATAAAATTGAGAGGTAAATTAAAAAAGGTAAAAATTGAAAAAATTGTTAAATTGTTAGTGGATTAAAAGGCTAACTTTTTGTTCTTTAAATATTGGAGTGAAAATTCATTGTTCAAAAAAAAATTAGAGTAAATATTTAAATTTCATCCACCAACGTTATTGGACTTTTAACTCTATTGAAACTAAAAGTTAATTAAAAGGTAAAAAAAAAATAATAAACGAAGGCAAGCTGATGCTTTCAGAGCCTAAGAAAAGCTCTAGCATTCGGAAACACATTAATCTAAATTCTTTAAATTTTGCCACAAAGTATATTGGTTTTCTCTTCAAATTTGATAGAACCACTCCCAAAATCTGAATTAGTGTGAATTTTCTCACTTCCTTATGCGGTTATTCGGTGACAGAAAAAGGGAATAATGACTTGAGATCTCTTCACCATGCAGGATCCGACGAGGCAACTAACTCCTTAATTCGAAAGAGACTTTTCTGGATTCATCATAATTCATAAATGAGGCTGCCTCTGCAGGCTGTTGTTCTAATGAACTGCTGTTTATCACCAATGCGCACAACTGTAAGAGTTTCGCGCTTTCTCCTGTTGTACATGGGTCTTTTTTGGCCCTCTTATGCCTATGTAATCCTCTTTTAGTTAATCAAATGAAATTTCTCTTGGGTATGGGGTGCCGACCTAAATCCAACCCATTGTCATTTCTATACGCGTTCCGATTTGTTATTAAGAACAACATCAATCTCGTCACCTTTACCAAAGTCAAAACCGATCACTCATATTCACCTTGATTTTGTTAATTTATATAATAAATCGATGTAGTTCTAACAAAGAAAGCGGCAACCTGATTGGAAAAAAGAAAAGAAAAACAAATTCATTGGACAAATTATAACAAAGCAGTTGGAAAACATAAATAAACGAAAATCTGGCAATATGAATAACCTAAGGTTAAAGAAAGCACACAGTAATCTCGAACCCAATCATCTCTATCCATAGGATATGCACAGAGAAATAGCATATTGGCATCTAAAACATTAAAAATACACCACGAAGAAGCAGTTCAAAAAGGTGGAAGATCAACTTCAATCTACCAAAAATTAAACACAATATAATTAAAAATCAATTCAAAAAATTGTATCACACTAAAACCATAAATGCACACAAGGGCAAAAGAGTACTATATAAAGTGGCAAAAAGGGTAGTAATACCTATTTGTCGCCATTTAACATGAACAAAAGAAAAAGAAATTGGATGCAACTTCAATCCAATGCAAATTCCTCTACTTGTCAACGCAGTAACAACTCTGAGCATCTGACCACCAAAATAACGGAAACTAATACAGGTTTAAAATTAAAACTAGCTTATGAGCCCGCATACGCGCGAACATCCGGATGCAATTCTTTTTTCGAACATTTGAAGAACATATTGCTTCCTATTTTTTGATTAGAAAGACAATGCGGTCGTTTAAATCGATGAGCAGTGTGCCATGAAATTTTAAATTTTCCCAAACTAAAACAAAAGAAATTCACGCCGTTTTTACCCAACTTCTAATATAAACGATTGTAGCAAGTAAAAGGATTAAATTTGCATTAATGGGTCTTTGCTCTTTTAGACAATTTGAAAAAATGTAATGATGAAAGAGGAGTTTTATTGAAATGAAGATTGAGTACAAAAGATTAATAGAAAAATCTAAAAGATGACAAAAGAGAGTTCATGAGAAAGAACAAAATATAGAAAAAATACTAATGGGTTTAGTTAACCCATAGGGAGACCGTGTTGTGTTGAGGAGATGTGTGTTTTCCAACGTCTATTCTTGCCTATTTATACTGTTTTGATCATGGTTTGATCCATTTTGGCATTCTAGCCAATTGTCTTTTGCTGCAGATTTGTTTCCTTGTGATTTCCATAATTTGATCTTCCATTACTAAAGAGTTTTCAATCAGTAGATTTGTTGCCTTTTTGGTGGCCATTCTCTTAGACTTTCTTTTGCTACAACATTTTGACTTTCCATCTGAGTAATTTTCCTTAGAAGTCAAGCTCCCCTGGATGTAGATTTATTTCTTTATTGGTCTTGATTTGGATTTTAATTCGTCTCTTCCAATATTTGCTCTATTTTTCTTTATGGATTTCATTTCTTTTTTGTCACACCATCTAAGGAATTATAAAATTATGGTGTAAACACATAGAAAGAGCCAAAAGAGAATAAAACCCTTCTAACAAAGTAAGAAATGTCTCCTTATAGAGAAAGAATTTGTGACTTTCGATATTGGGAAGCTGAAAGGTGTAGTTGTTTTTTTTGGTGTTATTCGCATTGTTAACGTGTTGGATGAACTGAAGAAGGGAGGAAAGAGGAAACGCAAAGGACAACTGTTCAAAGTCTTTAATTAGCTGCGCGAAACATTACTAAAGCTCAGAATAAATCATTAAAATATTTAAAAAACTAAAAGTTTGAGAAAATTAGAAAAATAGTTATCTTAATTGTGGTTAAGTTGTGTTATCAACTTTATATTATTTATATAGATTTCTAAAAGTTATTTTTTTATTTTTTATGTATTTTAATTTATAAATAAGTTTGCTGAATTTTTATTTTAATTATTTAGTTTTTGTTTGTATTTATATTTTAAAACTAAATAAATAGAGGAAATTACCGCATGAATCTACTTTTATAATTATGTTTTTTTTCATGTTTTATAGTGTATTAAAATTTTAGAAATGTCTAAATATATAAGCAGTTGTCAGGCAGCTTTGAACTCTCTCGCTTTCTCTCTTTACACCCTCTCTGTTTCAGATCTCACATTCTCCTCTGCGTTCTCTCTCACCTTACTCCTCTCCCTCTCTTCTCTCTCTCATCTCGTCCCTCTTTGTTCCAGATCCCACGTTCCGCTCTCTATCAAGATTTGAAATTACATGTTTCGTCGAGCAACTTCTTTCAACTGACTACTGGAGTTCACTTCTTTTTTGAGTTTTGAAGTCTAACTGAATTCTATATTTTAGACGAGAAGAAGACTTGATAGAGGTAGATCTGAGAAGGATCTTGGCAGTGTTGATTCTCTCATGGCTCAATCCCGTCAACCACTGCTAAATAATTCAGGAAATGAAGAGAAGGCCTCTATCGGTACTCACTTTGAACAAGGAAGTATGTGATCTCTATAATTGTTTGCTCATTGCTTCTCTCTTTATTAATGATTTTACTCTCTAGATTTTTTTAATAGTTCTTCTAATTAAGTTTTTATTCAGCTTCACAAATAATATGATATACCTGAGTGGAATAATCTCTTGCCTTGTTTATATGTTAATGTTGCGAACTTCTTAAAACATTTGCAGAATCAAATCAAGAAAAGATTATTGAAACTGGTGGACTTTCATCTTTACTGATGCTGCTTAGAACTTCTGAGGATGAGACCAAAGAAAAAGAAAATTAAGACAGACCAGGGCACCGTTTTGTGCTGGTGTGTCTAATAAAACAGAAGGGCAGCAATGCAACACTTATTTATACTCGATTTATTCCTATTTGCATTTATTTATACTCAATTTATTTTCATTTTATACTTATTTATATTTGATTTGTTATCATTTTATACTCGATTTATTCTCGTTTATACTCAGTTTGTTCTCATTTGCACTCGTTTGTACTCAGTTTGTTTTCGTTTTGTACTCATTTTCGTATCTGAAATAATGAGAACGGTTTGTTCTCATTTTGTACTCATTTTTATATCTAAAATAATGAAACCAGTTTGTTCTCGTTTTATACTCATTTTGTCGTGTGGTCAAAAGCATGGTCAACACGCGATCAAACTTCTGACGTGCAATCAAAAATTGGTCAAAATATTAAATTTTAGCATTTTTTAAACTGTAATAAAAGAAGTGACAATTCTGTATATATTTTGGATGCTGATACATTTTACAAATTTGAATTTCCTTTTAGAATATCTGAGATAAAATCCCAAATAAATATTATTGATGTTAATTATTAAAAATTATTTGAAATAATAATTTCCATAAAATTTTAAATATAATGAGTAGCTTTCCTTAAATTTCTTATTAACTCTTCCATTTGTTTCATTTAATATGTAAATTACTTTCAACAAAACGAAATATGTCATTTATGAACCCACATTTAAAATGTTATCTAAAAATTAGAAAAATGTATAAAAAATTTACAAAACTAATAAAAAATGAAGTGAAAACTGGAAAGTGATCTTTTAAATGACTTTAGAGTTGCTCAAATTTAATTAAGGGGTGTAATTAAGCAGAATAAATAAGTTAGGTTTAGAGTACAAATTTATCCAATTGGCGTTGTTTGCTTTGTGTCTCTTGTTCGGCCTTTTATTCTTATTATGCACATAAGAGACGAGTCGTCTGATATTAAAGTCTCACAGACTTTAAAATGCATCTTTTTTTTTCTTCTAAATTTTAAGATTTTGATTACACTAATTTTAAATTCTATAGTTGAAAAAACATTTAGATAATTACATAAAATATTCCTCTTAATTTCCACTGTAAAATTACTCACCATATGTTTTTTTTTCTAATTTTCTTTTTATCAAATTTATAAAAACATAATTGCAAAAGATTTATTCATACCTAGACATGGCCAAAGTGAACCAGAACCACAGAACCGAATCGGAATAGTGAACCGTACAGTAAAAATCGACAGTTTACGGGCTTATTCGGGTTCAAGGTAGTGAAAACCGTTAAACCGCTAGTTAATTGGCGATTTGAACCACCAATTTAACCTATGGTTAACCAACATTTCCATCCTTATAAACCAACAATTTTAACCAAAACCAGTGATTTAACCTTCCAAAACTAATAATTTTAACCAAAATCAGTAAATCACCTTTCAAAACCAACAATTAACCTCCTAAATCAACAATTTTAACCCCTTTAAACCAGCATTTTTAATCAAAATCAACAATTCAACATTTCTAACCAGCAATTTTAACATTATTTTTTTAAAAAGAAATCATTTTAAACCAGACCAAACCAAAATCAAAACTATCGACCAAACCACTAACCAAACCACTACAAACCAAAACCGAATCGGAACCAGACCAAACCGCCCCTGGAAAGTTTAGTTCCGATTCAAAGGATTCTTGAACCTAAACCGTTGTTCATGAACCGTGGCCATATCTCACACCTTTCAGTACATCCCTTGATGTTGTTTAATAAAAGAAAAATCACTATTAGTTGCACAAGTGTGGGCGTGGCCGCGCCTGAGCCCACCCCCGAAGGGTTCAAAGAGGGAATTTCTGTTCGATCATCTTTCCATGGCCCAAATGCATCAATGGACCAAATAATAGCAATCCTAATGCCACCAATAAAATGCATTCAAAGAGGCAATTTCTGTTCCACATTTTCCCATACCCATTTCATTCAATGAACCAAATACCTTTGTGAAATAAAATTCTCATTCAATACCACTTTGAACAAAAACAAGTCTAGATGAGAAGCAAGAAATCTGCCCCAGGAATCCATCTTTTGATCAATAACAAAACTAAGCATCACAGTTAGACTGGAAAGAAAAGAAACCATTTTGTTCATAGCCACGAAAAAATCCATATCTAGTATGAGTTTAACCAACCACTTGCTATTTGAGATATCCAAAACTAAGACCTGGTCGATACAAGCATCTAAGTATCATCCTCTCCTAAGATAGATATGATAATAGTAAAAACAAAAAAAAGGCCATAAAGATGGCAGTACTACATACTTATTTGGTAACAACCAAAATGCGGGATTTAAACCACTGGAATCTCAACTGGGGGTGTCAGCACAGGTGGAATATATTCCTCTTCTTCCTTGGGAGAATGGATAGTGACCAAATCAGGCAATGGTGTCATTGGGCCGACCTTACCCTTAGGATCCCAGTCAAGCATGATCTTCACCTTGATACCAAGTACACCCTATTGCAAATAGAAAAACATCCGCTTAAGATTCTACAACAGAAGTTAAACAAGCAGCAAACGATGAACAATAAGACCACCGACAGAATCTTAGACAATAATTGGTGAAGTACCTGTCGAAGAAGCACATGCCTAACAGCTGAGTCAATATACTCGTTGACAGGCTGACCAGATGAAATCATGTAACCATCCTTAAATTTCATGGACTTAGCACGCTGAGCACGGAGCTTTCCACTCACAATAACCTGTTTGAAATAAAATATGGAAACAAATTAGAAGTTAATGCATCTTTTCAAGTAAAGTTGATATGGAGGACAAAAGACAGAGTGGTTTGGACAATACCTCACATCCCTTTGCTCCACTCTCCATAATGTATCTCAAAACACCATAGCAAGCCCTGAAAAGTAAAAAGGGGAAGAATTCCACTTTAAAACCAAAAGACAAATTTAAGCAAACAGAATACTGGAGACATGCATGTTCATAAATTTTCCTTCCCACAAATTTCAAACTACATTTGAATTGATCTTTATTGAAAAAAATTCAAAGAACAGCCAACCCAACTATTAGATCTGTTCCAAGTCGAAAGATAACAACAAAAGAAGAATGAACACCACTGGCCAAAACAAACATAAGCATGCAAAAATGAGTATGAACTAGGCATAATGTGATGTTGGAGAATATTCCAAACTCCAAGCACATCTACAAAAGCACAAGAAGCCTGACAAACTCCACAAGTTTTTTTTCTGTGAGCAAAGATATGAAAACCCCAAGGCTCATTCAGAAAGGCAAAGGGTTGATACAATGCTCTTAAATCAAACTCGAAGAGCAGTATACATCAGCATTAAGTTTACATGTATTTCTACTGGACTACGTATCCTTATTTGGTATCACTGATTTATGCCTTATACTTTATACAATTTGACAGGTGAAAATCATCCGTTTTGAACACCATGCCCTAATAATCAGTTTGAGAAACCAGACATATTTCCAACAGACATTACTATCTAAGTAATTGTACAAGATCTCAAGGAAAATAATCAATCAAAGGACATGCTAAGGCAGCACTAATAAATAAAATGTATAACTTTTAAATCAATAAAATCAGGACAAAAATCACACATTAGGGTTATCAAATTGAAATGCTACCTGCATATAACTCTAAAGAATGAAATGAACAAAATAAGCACTGCAATTCCATTGAGAAAAAAATAGCAAGAGCAATCTCACTGAAATTAGCACCAGAAACATACACTTGCTTAACAATATTGAAAACTCAACATTTACCATCTATAATCTCATTCAAAGGAATACAACAACAATTCCTTCAATTCATCAAAACATAGATGGCAACATTAAATTTAGTCACCCTCAGACACGAGACAGAAACTCATAACAATCTGACTCGCTGTAAAGATGACTTAATCAGACACAACACAATAACTCAAACAACAAAATCCGCAACTAGGAAATGACAATCATTTTATACCTGCGGACAGCGAGGCCACCGAGCAGTTTGTAACGGAGAGACTCGGCCTGAGCAATGGCGCAGAGACCCCTGTTGTTAACCTTCTCAGCATAAAGCTCCACACTGTTCTCCGGGAAATTGAAACGTTTCTGCACAATTGACGTCAGCTCTCTTATTCTCCTTCCCTTCTCACCTACACATCCATAACCAAATCATAAATAACAACTGAAAATTAAAAATTAAATTGAAATGAATATATAAACACTCACCGAGAACGTTTTGAGTGCGAGTGGCTCTGATGATGATCTCAGTGCGCATGGGAGTAACCCTAACTTCCACGCCGGAGTATCCATCCTCGGCAAGCTCTCTGGTCAATACTTCGTTAAGCTCAGCGTAGAAGACTCCGTCTGCGACGAACTATTGAAAAACGACGACGTAAAGTTACCGTCAGAATAGAAAATAACTTTCTTTGCGATTAAAGAGAAGAGAAAACGAGTGAGTAGAAAACTTTACCTTGCGTTTCTTGCTGATCTGAGCTGCCATGTTTGGTTGAGGATCCAAGGCTCAGTTGAAATGGTTACTTGCTTAATCCAAGTTCAGCGTCTGTGGTCGCTGGTTCTGTTGTTTGTGGATGAAACCCTAGCAGCGGGAGAAAGGTTGTGATGGGTGTATATAAGTGACTGAGTCTGATTTAATTGATGTGATCGGACGGCCAGTATTTATTTAGGATAGAATAATTTGTAAATTAGGGTTTTTTTAACTTTTTAGCACCGTCAATTGCTAAAACTTGTGCAATTTGATCCCTTGACACAAAAAGCTATTTAATTTGAGCCCATTAGTTTTGTTCTTTTTTTGTTAATATTGATTAATATCATTTCTCTATTGTAGCAAGTAGCAACTGTAATGGTGTTGGCACTAAAAATATTGTTTTATTTATGGCATGATGATGTAGTTAGGGCTATTTTTAGCATTAAAAATAACACTCAATTAGAAAAACATTTTCAAACCAAAAAAGACTAAAAGTGAAATTTGCCGCAGCAGCCAGCCACCACGGCATGAGGGCGTGGTTAGCCACTACAACATGGTGGCTAGGGTCTTTGACGACCACTCCTTCCACCACATTGCATGGCAACCTTCTAGCATGTGGTGGAGCTAAGTTGTGGAGGCCATGCCTCTAATGTTGGACACCATGCTCCCATGGTCCTTACAACTCCATTTTGTTCCCACGCCCCTAGTACAAGTGACACGCCCCATGACCGACGTATAAAGTGCATAACTTAGCATAACGAAGAATGATGACATGGTAGAGGCCGAATTAAGAGAATTTTTGTCTTGTTGTCACTTTCAAGAGAGTCAATTTAGGGATTTGTGCAAAGGATTTTGTGTTACATCCTAGCACTATGTATATTCCTTTTAGCCTCATTTTGTAACTCTCAACTTGTTGGAATTCGTAACTAAGTTTATGACATTCATAAGCATACATGACAACGAAAATAACAAAAATTTTAAACCTAGAATTCCACCAAGGATCCATGCATATCCACATACACGATTAGGGTTAAGGTTTTATCTTAACACCAAAGCTCGAAAAGGATGACTGAATGGGATGTTGGTGTAGCTTTTAGTATCAAGGTCGAACCTCCTCTTCCTCATGTTGCCTTTACGCGAACGTGTCTAAAGTTATCCATACAAATGAGCTTGCTTTGGATCGGCGATGTGTACTAACACTTATAATCTCTATTATAGTTCTCACAAATAATTTTCTCTCTTTGTAGGTGACACTCACAAATTCGGCAATGCCATGGTCATAATGAATAAATTCGGCCATGTATTTATAATGGCTTAGAAAAACCCTAATCAATGTGTAATTGGACTTCTTTAACTTGTCATACAAGAATTAGAACTCCTTCTTCAAAAAGAAGTGTGTGCTGAATTCTCCTAGATCAATTAGGACTAGGTTTTTCTTCTCTTTGTCACACAAGAACAAAGGCTCCTAAAAAATAGGAGATGGTCGAATTTCTTCATAAGCCTTTTAATATTATTGAGCTTTTAATTACATGATATATTATCATTAAATACATCATTATATGATTAAAATGCATGGGCCTAATTTATGTCACACATAATCATATGCCCAAAACATATTTACATTAAAAGCCCATTACATTAATGGATAATATCATATATCATTAAACCCTGAATTATTAATAATTAATTAAATTAATTATCTTAATAATTTAATTACAATGTGAGAGAATATATGCGAATTTATCCAACTCGTTTTAGTGTGTGATCCAATAGTCCCACTCAAATTTGGTAATGGGCATCGTCCCAACACTTAGGGCCATAGTCCATAAGTGATATCTAGTAATATATTATGGCAACCCAAAATCAAGTGGATGTCGAAGATCTGAGTTTAACCTTTCACAGTTTGATATGTAATCATTTTGTCTCACGATATCTAGATTAAGCATAAGGCATGATTACATGTCAACTTTATATTGCTTAATAAATTTCTTGATTCCAAGTAGACTGATATAACAAATGACATTAATAAACTCTTTATCAATTCATTCAAGTATGCATACATTTCATCAATCCTACTCATCAAGTGGCCTAAAGATATCACTCTTCATAAGAGGAACAAATTCATTACTCTCACTATCACTCCTCTATAAGATTCATGACATATCCAATCATAGTCTTTATTGTTACCATGTTACGGATAACGTTTTACTAAGTCAAAACATGTGATTCTTCATGTAGGAGTCGGTAATGAGTTTCAGTCAGAGGACTCAAATATCACCACTGCATGAAAACTACTTGTGACATTAATCCATGAAGTGCTTTCATAGCAGACCAGTCCAATACACGTTCCCTAACATGTGTCTATGTTCTAAGTGATAATCATATCCATAATCAGTAAAACGAGATTATCCACTTAGCAACATACTAATCATAATTCATTATCATTCCCATGATAATAATCGATTAGAGACATTTTGAAAAGTATTCCTTTTAACCTTAGAATTTTACTATCAAGTCAAACTTGATGCCATAAGGAATAATAAACTATTCATAGAGGTTTTATCTTCATAAAACATATAATAATATTTCATAGATATGAAATGAAATGCCTCTTTATTAAATGATATCAAATGGCAATGTACATAAATGATTGGACTAGGGCACCAAAACTAACAATCTCCCACTTGCAGTAGTCTCAATCAGGAATGAACCTAATACCTAAAGACCTGATGTGTCTTTCATGTTTCGGTTTTGGGAGAGCCTTTGTCAAAGAATCCGCTACATTGCCATTAGTATCAACTCTACATATTTTGACATCACCTCTCTCGATAATTTCTCGAATGAGATGAAATCGCCTAAGTATGTACTTGGTTCTTTGGTGTAATCTGGGCTCCTTGGCTTGGACAATAGCCTCGTTGTTATCACAATATAATTCTATTGTTTGCAATGCTTGGGATGACATCCAAACCAGTAATGAACTTCTTGAGCCAAACAACTTCCTTTGCAGTGTCTGACGCAACTATGTACTCAGACTCTGTAGTAGAATCGGCCACAATGTCCTGCTTGGAGCTTCTCCAGCTAACTGCACCTCCATTCAGATAAAACACATAACCAGATTGTGATCTAAAATCATTATGGTCAGACTAAAATCTAGCATCACTGTAACCACTAAGAACTAGTTCGCCTTCTTGTCCACCATAGACCAAGAAAACATCCTTAGTTCTTCTCAAGTACTTAAGGATATTCTTGACTACGGTCCAGTGATTTTCACCTGGGTTGGACTGGAATGTATTAGTCATGCTTAAAGCATAAGTGACATCAGGGCATGTACAAAGCATGACATACATGATGAATCCAATAGCAGAAGCATATGTAGTCCTATTCATATAATCTCTGGCTTGCATTGTTGTAAGATAACCATGAGAATCATTCCTTTCTTGGAATTCATCATGCTAATCCTCTTTAGCACTTTGTCAATGTATACACTTTGACTTATTCCAATTAGCCTATTTGTTCTATCTCTATAGATTTGTACCCCTAGAAAATGTGAGGCTTCACCTAAGTCTTTCATTGCAAAACACTTTACTAACCAAGTCTTGACACTCTACAAGGTTGGAATGTTATTTCCAATGATCAAGATGTCGTCAACATACAGTACTAATAACACTATCGCACTCCCACTGACCTTCTTATATACACAAGTGTTAGCTTTAGTACCCTAGTCCAGTTGGCTATGTACATTATCATTCGGTTTATTATTTAATAAAGAGACATTTAATTTCATATCTTTGAAATATTGTATGTTTTATGAAGATAAAATTCTCCATGAATAGTTTATTCTTCTTTATGTCATCAAGTATATGACTTGATAGTAAAACCATAAGGTAAATAAAATATTATTCTAAATATCCCTAATCGATTATTATAATGTGAATGATAATAAACTAAGGTTAGTATGTTGCTAAGAGGATAGTCACATTTTACTGATTATAGACATGATATGTCACTTAGAACATAGATGCATGTTGGAGAATATGTATTGGGTTGACCCGCTATGAAAGCACTTCATGGAGTAATGTCACAAGTAGCTTTCATGTAGTGGTGATGTTTGAGTCCTCTGACCAAAACTCAATATCGACTCCTACCTGATGAATCACATGTTTTGACTTAGTCAAAAGTTATCCGTAATAGGGTAACAATAAAGGCTATGATTGGATATGTCATGAATCTTGTAGATGAGTGATATTGGGAGTGACAAATTTGTTCCTCTTAAGAAGAGTGATATCTCTAGGCCACTTGATGAGTATGATTGATAGAACGTATGCATACTCGAATGAATTGATAAAGGGTTATCAATGTCATTTGTTAGATCAATCTACTTGGGATCAAGAAACACGTTAAACTATATAAGGTTGACATGTGACCATACCTTAAGCTTAAATGAGATATCGTGAGACAAAATGACTAAATATCAAACTGTGAAAGGTTAACTCGGATCTCCGATGCCATTCGATTTTGGGTTGCCGTAATGTATTACTGGATACCATTTATGGACTTTAGCTTGAAGGGTTTAGGACAAAGCTCATTCCAATTTCGAATTGGCCTATTGGGTTACACATTAGAACGAATTGGATTGCATTACAAATATTCTCTCTTGTAGTATTTGAATTATTGAGATAATTAATTTGATTAATTATTAATAATTCAGAGTTTTGTGATTTATATCTTAAATATGATATAAGATATAATCCATTAATGTAATGGACTTTTGTTATAAATTGCATCTTATTAAGTTAAATATTTTGTGGACATGTTATTATGTAAGACATAATAAATTCAGCCTATATATTTTAACAAGGGAGTTATTTATTTAATGATAGTATATCATATAATTAAAAGCCCAATAGCATTAATAAATCCATGAAGAATTTCAGCACACTCCTATTTTTTAGGAAATCTGTACACTCCTATTTTTTAGGAGCTCTAATTAGTGCACATGATTAATTAGGAAGAATCTTAATTAGCGCACATGATTAATTAGGAAGAGCCCCAATTAGTGCACATGATTAATTAGGAAGAACTTATTCTTATGGGACAAGAAAGGCTAACTCTAGTGCACCTATTTAAGGTTTTTCATATACCTATAAATAGGAGTACACCCTTGTCATATTCTTCATGGCTTGGCTGAATTTGTGAGTGCCATAATTAAAGGAGAGAAAAATTATTTGTGAGAAATATAGAATAGAGATTCTTGGTGCTAGTACACAAAGCCAATTCTTCAAAGTTCGTTCGTGTGGATACCTTAGCGCAAAGGCAACGTGAGAGATAGGGGATTCAGCCTTAACTAAAAGCAACATCAATACTCCATTCAGTCAGTTGTTTAAGCTTGGATTTAAGGTAAATTCACTAACCCTACTCGTGTATGTTGATGTGCATGGATCCTTGGTAGAATTCTAGGATAATTTTTTTTGTTATTTCCGCTGCATTATATCCTTATGAATGTCATAAATCATTTACCAATTCCAACAGTGGTATTAGAGCCACTTGCATTATCAACATACACGTTTATTATTATATGTGATATAATGTTGTTGCTTGAATTATTCGGCCTTGTTTTAAATATTATGATATTTTTGCTGAATTTATAATTCATATTAGGATTTAATTTAGCAAGATAGAATTTAAAAATTTATGTATAAGGCCGAATTATGGATGTGAATGCTGAATTTTTAGATTCACTTGGAAAGCTGATTAGGTTTGTTATAAGCGGGTTTTGTAATGAGATTACAAATAATGGGCCGAATCATAATTTGATTATTAGATTCAAGTATTGATGAGATTAATACAGATTAGAGTTTAATAATTAGCAACTCGGGTTTCAAGTGTTTCGATTTTAGAGACATTTTTGTGTAGTTTTCTGTCTCAAAGACCAATTATGATATTTGCATGCTTGTGGACTAGTTTTAATATTTTTCAATTTAGGGAGCAATTGGGTATTTTGAGAGTTTTAGGACTAATTTTTAATTTCTGAGAGTTTGAGAGCTCTATTTGAAATTCTAAATACTTGAGGGCCTAACAGAAATTTTTAAAAATTTTGAGGACTATTTTGTAATTTTATGTGGGTTGGGGATCAAACGTAATTTTACAAAAATTCAAGGACCCAACTAGTTTTTTGCATAGATTCCAATTTTCGAGGTTTCCGTGTAAGATCTTCGACCAAATTAGAATTTCGACGCCATCCTAGGATCTACATCCGCATTTGCATATCATACATTCGGTACCTCCACAGTACCAATGTTCGATTCTGATAAATGGTGATGTTTGTATCTGTTTTAGCTTCTTATGCTTATCAGCAGGATCAACCACCTACCAATAGTGCTTGATTGAATCCATAGCTTCAGATACCAGGTGATTGAAATGACAGCTTCAAACACATAGACTGTCTCCTAAATTATATATTTTTGTTGTGTTCACCATTACTCTAAAAATGGAATAATAATGGCTTGACTAATTAATAATCCGGATTATGTGATTATTAATACTCATTTTTTTTGTTTTTGATAAATAATATTTATATGATTTATGAATATTTTTTGTAAATTAATTCAGTCTCATATTTTGAATATTTATATAAGGTATATAAATATTCTGTGTAAAATGACTTTTACTCAGCATGTGTGCTAGTTATATATATATATATATATTTCAGAATGGGTACCTGTGCTACTTAGGGTAAACGTAGCTTTTGGTATACCAATGCGCAGTCAAGACCTGGTTACTAGGGTTTATTGTCAAGACCCTTTTTCGGACCATGATTGGCATACGAGATGAACCGTCTAAGGGAGCCCGACCCATCTCACACAAACCTCGGAGATACAAACATTCTACCCAAAATTATCCATTAATCCAAGTATTTAATATTTATAAAACATTTTATACTGAAAGTATGTATATATATAAGAAACAATATAAATTTAATAGGGTAATATCAAATAAGTGTAAAATCAATATCCAAATACA
>CAODLS013966904.1:0-19926 GCA_948243855.1 Flueggea neowawraea
AGTCGCAAGGTGAAGAGTGAATTGATTGAAGGTCCCTTGCTGCCTGTTGTTTTTCTTTCTCCCCGGCTGCGACCACTGATGTCACCGTTGATGCTGCTACATAAGCAGCCATTTCTGAATTATATACTCTGCTTGAGCTCTCTCCTTCCTCATCTGATTGATCTTCATTTCTGTGCAAATCTTCACTATGACTGTCCTGATGTGACGCAGAACCACGAGACAGAAGGCCTTTTGCACGGGATTGTACATAAGATGCGGCCGAAGCAGCAATCTCATATGCAGCAGATGATTTAATTGCACGCTTCTGCTCAAGTTTCTCCTTCTCCTCAGAACTAGAGTTGTCAACTACAGAGGAGTCAACTGGCACACGGGTAGAGTCCTGATCAAATTTAGCTTTCATGGAAGCAATCTCAGCTTTTCTTTCCAAGGATGATGTCACAAAATTTAGGCCATAAGAGCTTTTCAAATGCTGGCCCTGAAATTTTGATTAATACAGCTGTTAACACCTAGATTAGATGTATCTGCAGAGATTTTTTATCTTTGAAGCAAGAGAAGCGAAAAAGCATTTCTTAAACAAGTATTTTTCCTTTTCTGATTGCATATCCAAATTTCTTTCTTCAAATCCAGACTAGAATTTATGGATAACTCACAGAAGCCTGTAATTGTTATAGGTCGACCTTAAAGTTCAGCAATTGTCATCAGTTCTTTTGACAGGTTAGGTGATTTTAAGAAGGCATACCTTAATCTCCGGTATAACATAAGCTAAGTTGCAGAGAAACGCCAGCTTAGAGAAAAGCTTGGTATCTGACCATGATACGCGACCTAAAAGTCTTGAAAATGTCTCGCGATCATGCTTTGTTTCTCCACCACTTCCTTCTCTTCCTCCTCCTCCTCCTTCCTCCTCCAAGTTGTAATCCACCATGCAACCATTTTCAGCATCATCAGACTCACCGTTTTCATTTACATCACCAAATCTATCAGCATTCACATCTTGTTGCCTTTTTCTCCAGAGACTTCTGATCTCTAATAGCCTGTCTACCCAGTTCGCTCTCTTTATCTCTTCTTCCGCATCAATCTCTCTTGTCTCCAGCGAACCTTCAACTCCATTCTCATCCTTTTCCACCACATTCATGTCTTTGCTTGTCTCAGGATCAAACAGGAACGTTCTAAGTGAGTTCGGGATTATTGAGCTAGAGATCTGGAATGGAAAAATCCCCAGAGAATGACTGCTCTTCAGCTTCGGCTGCACTGCTGACGTGATCCTAACATGATTAATGGAATAACAAAGATGGTTATCCGAATAGGATCTCCGCATGGTCGCTTGCTTCCTCAAGTCTTTGCCAGATTCTGATCGACGAAGGCCATTGTACTCTTTCATAACATCTTTTCCAGTTGAAGTCGCCAGGGAGGAAGGAATGGCCATGGAATTGCTCACCATTGAGAAATGCAACTAAAATTCGTCCGTGACAAAGATTTTCTGTCACCTGCAAAGAAAATTCAATGTCAATTAACTTTTCCCTCCCCTTTCTCGTGCCTCTCCAACTGAAAACTCATTCTGATTCCTTGGAAACAATGTAAACTGTCTTGATAGACTTTATAAGGACAGTAGAGAGAATAATATGAGAATTATGCACCTTGTTAACGACGAGAACAACAAAATGACATATTTTCTTGGACTAGTCAAATTACCAATTAAACTGGTAACCAAACTCTGACGATAACTTGTATGGCAAGGGTGGAAGAGTCATTTAGTCTGATTTTAAGACAAGAAACCACATCAAACGTTGATGAAAAAAGATAACAGGATTGTCATCTTCATTGAGTACTTCCAATCTAAAATGTTTATGTCGTTGATCTCAAAGACAGTATTTACTTCTCCGCGTTTCCATTTCGGTATCTCCCATGTTTCAAAAATTGTCTGTACTCACCTAACCACCATTAATTTACCAACTTCATCAACTTATAAGCATAACAAAGAAAAAAGGGATCAGTATCGGTGTTACAAGAAAAGTAACAACAATGTTAATAACAGTCAAGAAAATTGGTTTGTCTAGATGTGGAAAAGTTAATTAACTTGAACAACATCAAAAACTGCTACAAAGCTTGTAAGTGAAATGGAGATCAATTCATCATCTATCCCTCTCTCGAAATTATCGTCACGTAAGTGTGTGTCTGAAGCCGACAGTGTTTGAAACGTATGCTAAAAAAGCTGCGTAGTCCATGAAAACTCTAGTTAATTAGTAAGGTCGGAAACGTCTATGCCTTATCCAAGAATATCCATAAAATGAAGTAGAATGATCAAGACTGTTCTTCCAAGAATCACTCAATAGATAGAACAAGGAACGGAAAATAAAGTACGATTTTTAAGGATATGACGAAGGATAATAATTTCCTACAGCTGAATGATTGTAGGAGCTTTTAAAACCTTTTTTATTAAGATGTAATATTCTTACAACTTTTTCTTGTTAAAATTGTAGAAATTTCTAATATATATTAGAAATTATTAATTAATTATTAATAACAAATATATAAATTCTAATAAAGAAACATTGCATTTTGAACCTTCGGTCGTAACAAATTATTATCATATGATGAAGAGTTTGTTTGTATAATGTTAACATAATTGTACTTTTTTAAAAAAAAATTGAAGGGATAGGGGCAAAAGCCCTATCACTAGACATCAAATTCAAACCTACAAACTAGGAACTTAACAAATTCAGTTTTGAGCATTATATCAGATCCACATATATTGTATTATAACAGAATAAGTTGATTGTTTATTTCATAAAAAAATAGGAAGATAAATGTATTTTTTATATATATACATTAATTAATACTCCCTCCCTTCTAAAACTTTATTCCAATTTTGCCAATCTATTCTAAAATATAGTCTATTTTCATTTTTAGATATCAGTTTAATTAGAATAAAATCTTTGCAATACTCCTCAAAAATAATATATCAACACCACTAAATTTTAAATTTATTTAATTTGGATTTCAAAAAAAAATATTTAATTTGGACTATTTTTTCGATTTATGTGTGACATCCTTATGCAAATGCCATGGATGTTTGTCCCAATCTAAACCTTTAGAACTCGTCTTACTTGAAGCCCATTATTAATTATAAGTTCACAATTTGAAAACATCAATTGAGAACCCGTCTGTCACACACCAACTATGCTTATTCATCGAGCTCAGAGGTGATGATATATTGGAGGCATTCACGCCTCAAATGGACTTCAGGGATTTAGTTGGGGTATTTTTAGATACATGCAGTCAAACATCACAAATTATAATTTTATGTGACTAACTTTTTAAGTTTTAAACGAGTAGCCCACTAAATTAATATTACAGATTCACGTTCTTTATTTAAAATAACATATAAATAATATATAAAAAACAGTGTATAAACAAAGAGATAATTACGGGATATGTCACAATTAAACACTTAACTTTGGCATATATCATTCCATGATTTGTAATTTCCAACGTGTCACAATACATATACATATTATCTAACATGCCATATTTTAGAATATTAATTTGGGAAATACCACATTTTTATCCTTTAAAATGTGTTTTCTCATGAATTCAAAATCTCATTTTTCTCTCTTATCTCTCATGCTCTCTCTTTCTTCGTCATTGTCCCTCTCATCTCTCTTTGTCTTAAAGATCTGGTCCTCCCCTCTCGTCGCTTTCTCTTAGTTGTTTCTCTCTCACCGTCACTCCTCCTTTTCTTTCGTCGCTCTCACTCTAGATTTCTCTGGTCCCTTCTCTCATCGTCGCTCTTACTCTCAGTTTCTCTCATCGGTCCTCTTACACTCAATTTCTCTCGTGGCTTTCATCGTCACTCTCTCTTTGTTCTTGCAAGTCGCGGATCTAGAACATGGGCGGCTGCTAGGGATTTGACGAAGACAAACGAACACAATGTCGGTGGTGTTGTGAACATAGAGGAAAAGCAAAATAGCATGAGAGAGAGAGAGAGCAATAGAGACGACGACGAAGGTGGATAGAGCAAAGCAACGAAGATTGGATGTGTAGGGGCGACAACTAGGGATTTGAAAACCTTAGTCGCATTTGTTTTCAGAATTGTGTTTAGCCGTTGCAATCTGATTTTTTGGGGAAAAAATAAAAAATTGTTGTATGAAGTTTTGTTTAGTTCTTGAAATTGTTGCAGTAGAGCTTTCAATCAACATGTTCTTGCCTGGTTTTCAAAATATGTGTTGTGAGCTACAAGAACATTGTGGATTTTTTTGTAATGTTTTGAAGACCTTTGTAAAATAACTTGAACACCTCAATTTTATGTTGTGAAGACCTTCGTAGATCAAAATTTATATTGTGTAGACCCTTGTATACCTTTGGACACTTATGTATATTCTATTAAATAAATTAAAATTTGTTAATAAAAAATTAATAAATTATTTGGAGACCGAAAATCCATTAAATCAAGATTTTTTAAAAACTAATTGTGAATTTGTTTTTAAACACTTTTGTGTAAATCTTCCGTAGGAGTTTGAAAACTCTTTCGAGACCTTTGAAGACTCTTTGGAGACCTTCGAAGATCTTTTTAATGCCTATGAAGACCTTTTGAATGAATTTAAAAACCTCCCAAGACTTGTGGAGATCTTTTAGAGACCTTTGAAGACCTTTTGAAGACTTTCGAAAATCTTCAAAGACCTGTGGAGACTTCTGAAGATCTTTAGAAATCTTTTGAAAATTTTATTATTTTTTTGCAAAAAAGTCAATTCAACGCGAAAATATTGCGATTTCTCACGAATATGGCATTTTTCAAGTCAACTTTTTTCTAGCATTTTGCAAAGGTAGTATTTTTGGAAAAATATTGTTCAAAAATAATATTTTATTTTGTTATAAAAGTGTGATTTTCCCATAAACAAAAGATATTAACAATATATAAATAAAACCCTTTTATTTGCAAAGTACAAAAAACATCAATAACAAATCAAAACATATCAACATATAAATATCAACAACATATAAACAACATATAGACAACTTATAAACAAAACGCCTAAAATTAACATTTGAAAAGTGACACCATACAGACGAAAATTACAAAGTGTATCTGTAACATCCAAAAGTTACCAAATAATATTTCAAAGTATTCTTAGTGTACCGCGTAAAAACCACTTTTTAGTTTGGTCTTTCTATTCAACCTAATGTTGTGATGAGGTTTAGTTTACGTCAAACTCAGTTATGACCATTTGAATATTATGTAACGAAGGACTCATATGATTACGCTCACGAGAGTAAGCTACCACTAATGAACATACTCTCTCTTCTGTTTTCATGTCAAAAGAAAAAAAAAAGTAAGAAATTTTTTAACTTTGCTGAAATTATAAAATTATTCTTATGATCTACACATACGAATATATTTTTAGGAGTATATGTATAGTATTTTCACTTGAACCAAGGAAAATATCGTTTATTTTCTCAAATACTACTAGTTTGTGAGTTCAGTGATCAAATAAAATGTATTTTCACTACTTGGGTTTGGCTAAGCAGTTGGTTCTATGAATTATCAAATTCGACTCCATTAGGAAAAAAAAAAGAAGTGTTTTCTCTCCACATTGTGCATTAATATAGGAAATAAAGCGAAAAGGCCTACTTGAACAAGTGATTTTATCCTATTGACAAACGTCATGCCCTTCTTTTTTTTTTTTCTTTTACAATGAACTTCATGCGCTTTACTCTCCATTTGGCTAGAAACATGAGCAGAAGTGTACTCAAAAGAGAGTTAATCAAAATGTTTTCCTCTTTTGTCATATTATAACTTTAATCTCTTAATTCAATTTGGATTCAACAGTTTAATACAATGGATCAGTAATGTCTTCAAACTAATTGAGAAAGAATCTATTCTCCAAGGGCAAAATTTGACTAGCTGTTGCTGCGACATTTTAAAAGAAAGAACTAGACAAAAAGTGCAATCTTAGTGGCCAGTTATCACTGAATACAACAAAAAATCTTGCTTCTGTTAAGGAACCCAAAAAGAAAATATGGTACCCCTTATTATACCTAGTTTACAGGACCTCCTATAACAATTGGACATGTTTCCATGATTTCCAATTTAGATATGATATTGTTGTTCCATAAAGTTGTGGGTAATATTTGTTTACAAAAAACAGAGAGTGGTCCAAAGTTTGTCTCAAACAGATAAGATTTAAACAGTTCTTGGCGATAAAACGTTGTAACTTTCACCGGCAGCTACCTCCACAATAATGGAGCCGTAGAAGTTAGTTACTTCTTAAGTCCAACCTCTCATTAAAGTTGAGTTAGTACTGGCCTTGTCAAAAATGGGATTCTATCCTTAGTGGATAAATTTTGATGTTAGTTTGGTCTAAAAAGTTGGTTAAGAAGTGACAAAACCAAGTCATCAAATTTCTGTTGATGGTGTAAAGTAGTTGTCATGGGGTGTGTTTGTGAAAAGGCCCTTCATTAATTTTTGGTTCGTTAATTTTTGAATAAATTTGGTCAATTATTAATCTCCAATCAGTGTGGAGTTAGACATGGGAGATAATGGCATGAAGAATCTAGATTGTTATGTCCTTAAATGAAATCTATTGTGAGATTGGAGAAAAAAACCTCACAAAATGGCAAGCCTCTTAATATACAACTTTACCCACTGTGCCTGAAAAAATTAATATTCATACATATAAATCACTAGCATCTTGACGGGTCGGTTTTTAAGGATGATGACTTAGATTTTTAGCAATTTTATACTCATCTACATATTTTAAGGAGTGTGCCGGTTATGTAGACCTATGCGGGAATTAGAAATGTTCTAAGTGTGAATATATTTTTTTCCTACGACCCAAAAAAGAAGAATGCAGAGTTTTTTCAACAAAAAAATTGCTATTTTTCAAGATGATATTTTCCAAGTTAGGAAGCATAATCTTGCAGTTTTAAATGTAAAAAATCTGCAAAATCTCTTGAAGAGCTGGAATGTGTCATTCTCTAATTTGTCAACTTACCTAAAACAGTTAGAGAGACATAAATTCAGCATCACTTTCCCAACTAGCTCCTTCCTTTCCCCAATCTCACAAACACTTCCATATATACTTGCATTTGACCACAAGAACCCAACTGTGCAGTTGAAATAGCAGTTTGAAAGGAACTTAGAACACGCAAATACGAATCACCCGATATCTATGTATACTTTGGATAGCCGAGCAAAATCTTTGCGGGTGACAAAATTTCTTCTATTGATTTTGCGCAAATTTGATTAGATTCAACTCCTATATCAATAAAACTACAAATAGTTCTAATTTAAGTGTGATGTTGTTTGGAATATATCTCTAATTAAATGATATATTTGTCAAATGTTCACATTTATAAAATCAAATCTTTCATTGGTGAGATGTACACATTTTCAATCAGTTTTTTAATTCTTTTTATTAGAAAAAAATATCAGTTTTTTTAATTATTTAAAAAATCTTAAATTTGAATATATTAGAGTAATTTTCAATATTAAAAAAAATAATTATTCTGAAAAACTAATTTATAAAATTACGAATTAATGTATCATGTATGTACTATTGTTCTTATTCATTATACATGTTTGAGATGGTGATTATAATCCCCAGAAATAACAATATACAAACCACTAATATCCAAAGTAATGTAAAGTAACGAATGAAAATCATCCTAAAAACAGTTAGGAGTAGTATTATGTAGTATCTAGTATATGCTCAGGCTTATTGGCTGATTATCTTGATCATGATGGGAGAAAAAACCCCTTTTTGTTTTTTATTGGTTGAAAGACGACTGCTCCACCTACTCCTTGCACATGGATAAAGCAATTATAGTGAAGAAAATCATACAAGTAATGCTGTGGCTTGCCAATTGGTTCTTGAATTCTTGTCCTGCAAAAGCGCATATTGTAGCCAAACATACACGTCCATGACGAAAAGGTCGAACCAAAATTGTAGGATCTGCTAACATATAGGTATGATTAAATCAAGGAAAATAATGGTTTCACCTGTTGTACGAAACGAGGGTAAAAAATGGTTTCACCAATTTGATCCATTTTTGCTTGGCGGAAGGAAAATGAACTCTTGACTTTGCCACTATGATATTTTCTCAGAGATCTTTTTATGGACTTCACCTATCACATTGCACCATGTTTCGAAGCAGCATTCTTGTCTTGCTTCAACTACTGCAAAGCTGGCAATTTGTTTTGGCCAATCAATATAAAATTGGATCTCCACTATTAAAGCATCCGAATCCCTACCATAGTAACTTTCAATTTCCTTTGTGATTTGTTCGGGAAGTGTGATTTATTCCAACTAATTATTTAGCTGCGGCTCAGCGTTGCATGAATAAAACTATGTTGGTAGTCTCCTTTATAATAAAACGTTTCTTCTTAATGAATACTATAATCGTGACCGAAGATGTTAATACCGAATCAGGCATTCGATGTTAAGTCATAAACGATGATTTCGATTCCAAACTTTGTTTGCCTATTTTGATCAAATAATAAAACGTTTCTTAACCCCTCACAGACAGGACAAAAGAAACAAGGATATAATGTTTTTAGTTGTGGCAGTTGGTTTTATGTCCCCAAAAACTGACTCAATGAGATAATGGATATCAAGACAGCAACGTCCCAAACGTGGTTTCTTTGAAATCCACAAACAAAAAATTGATAGTTAGGATTCATCCTCTAAAAGACAGACGTGTGTTCTTATAATAAGGACCGCTTGTCTAAACTTTGGATTATAAAAGACGTTAGGAGAATCAACAATTCCTTTACCAGAGCTTTGGCTTCAGGCAAGGGGAAAATGGTGGGGTTGAAGGTGGTCTATGAAGTCACTGATCAGTCTTTTTTGTAAGTTCACTTGCAAATATTGATGCCAAATAAGGCGTTACAGATTCATCCACCTAGCTCCTTCCTCTCGGGAAATTCATGCATTTGCATTCGTCTCCTTCATCAAGTGCTTTGATAATTTGTTTTTTTTTTCCTTCTAGTCAGAAAAAAAAAGAATTATCTACTCGATCATTAGTGACGGATATAGAACTAAATCCAGTTGGGGCCCGACGACAAACATTTTAAAGTGAATGAGTATAGGAGAAAAACATGTTATCTATAATATGTCAATGTCTCATATAATATTGTAAATACATATAATATACCTTATATAAATCACAAATAAATTATAAATATATCTTATATATGTATTACATTTTAAGAGAGTATATAATCGGGAGTTCCGTCCCTGTTGGTCACAATGGCCGCAACAAATGTATTGATAGGTTCTTAGTTGGCAACACAAGTTGAGTTTATAAAAAAAAAATATTGACTCTGATTAAATATACTTCAAAAGTGAGTTTTAATTGTAACTAAGTTTGACTATTAAAACGGATGAATAATGACGAAACCATGGGGGACTTGGTGCCCCAAACTTTCAAATTTACAAATATTGAACTTCATTTATATATATATATATATATATATGGTCCTCTCAAAAAATTCAATAGATTAATATAGAAAAAAGAAAATGAAGAAAACAAAAACTAATTTAAAAAGTCATAATTTCGTTTAGGATGATTTTCCTAGAGATTATATCATTATAATTTGTTTTGTATATCATCATACTTAGATTTTATAACCCCACTTCTTTTTTGGTTTTTTTCTCTTCCCAGTTCCTAATTTATTTTATTTTCATACATTATTTTCTTCAATTGACACAAATTTAAATAGCATTTTAAAATCTAAACTATAATCAAAATACTATATACACCCAAATAATTTATTTCCGACTAATTCTAATATTTTATTTTTTCATTTGATTAAAAGATACGACTAATTCTATTTTCTTTTATGACAATATAGACATGATAAATGATATCCAAATTTTTTGGTTCTGCCTCTGGGGATGAGAGTATCCAAAATAAGTAAGAACTTGGCTAGGAGGATTTGAAGTTAGTAACTAATGTTTATGGTGACTTATGAACACAAATACACAATATATTTATTTATTTATTTTATTATGTTAATAAATCAGAGCATTGGCATATTAACTTTTGCCCATCAATAAAAGTTGTTATATGATATTTTATTTTACAAAAAAAAATCATCGCGTTTTACATGTTCATATTAATAACAGCTCCATATATACTTATATAAAAAAAAAAGAACTATTCCATATATGCCAATGCATATACAATTTTTCCCCCTACAAATGAAAAAAAAAAGTGCAAATAACTGTGGAAAATGCATATAACAGCAAGGGCATTTCCGAAAATTCATCAAAATATGGTTAATGTTATCCTGGGTAGCATCCATTATTGTATTAATATGTATAAACTACTCACAAATTGGGCAAATTGATATATTAAAAAAGAAATAAAAAAAGTATAGTAGTCACTCTAACATCACGCTTGGTGGATTATTTGACTTTTAAAGTAAGCGCACTAACCTTAGTGGCGGTCACACTTTGAGATTCTAATTTTTATTACCTACCACCCAATCCCAAGCACTCCTACCATTAGCGTCCCTATTTTTGTTCTAAATATAATAAATGAGTAAATATCCTATCAATGTTTTAATTTGCAGAAAAATTAAAGGTAATGTTTTAGAGATTTTTTTTAAAAAGTAGAGGATGGACGAAAGTTCAAATCAATTCTTTTATTCTCTCACTCCACTAAGGTTCAAATCTAGAATGTACAACTATAAATATTAGTTAATTATCGCCAGACTCAACTCTTTGGAGCTAATGTTTTAGAGATTAGACTACAACAATTCTTTTCTTTTTAAATATCTTCTCTAAAATTTGAAAATTAAAGTATTAGGATTCTTTTTTTTAAGGAAAATATTGCAATTCTAGTGTCTTATTAACAATTAAGTATTAATAATTCTTATTTTTTCCAATAAATAATTTTTCTGAATTTTTTAAATTTAATAATATTTCTCTTTTTGAAAATTAAATTATTACGATTCTTTTTTTAGTAAAGTATTATAATTCAAGTGTCTTATAACAAGTAAGTATTAATAATTCTTTTTTCTTCTAACAAGTATTTTTTTTGAAATTTTTTAATTTATTATTTTTTCTTTTTTTATCTTAAATTTTCTTCAAATTTTAAACCAACATATTTATTATTGAACTAATATAAAATTACACTCAATATTTATGATTGAGTCCTGTAAGTTGTAACGCACTTATTAGTCAAAGTCAAACATCAAATTTTTTGTCTAACAAAATTTTCTGTCATCAGAGCATTTGAATACCGCTTTAATTGCTCAACACAATAATAGAATTCCAATTTTTTGATTAAAAATTTTCCTTTTATATTGGTTTATTTATAAACGAAATTCATGTTTATAAGAGGGGAGAAAAAAAGGCTTTTTATATATATTTGAAGAAAAAACCCTCATGTCAGACTTTCCTCTCTTCAAACTTCAATGTCTTCATCGGCCAAAGAAAAAACTTCCCACTATGAAGAGTTGTGAAATTGAAATCGAAATCGACAAATCGAATCGACATCGAACCGGTCAAAACCGATCAAAATTAGAATCGAATTGAATTAGAATCGGCCGATCAAAATCGAAGGGTTACAATTTAAGTTCTGGTTCTACCCTTTTAGAAACCGTCGAACCGATGGTTCAACTGACAGTTTGAACAAGAGATTTGAACCGTCGGTTCAACTGGCGGTTTGAACCAGCGGTTCCAACAGTTATTTTCTTCTTTTTTTCTTTTTTTTCAACTCTATAAATACCGTCACATCATTTTTACCAATTTTACACAATTTTTTCTCTCTCAATCTCTTCTACACTTTCATTCTCTCAAAAATTCATTTTACTATAAATTGCTCTTATTAATTATTTATATATTTTATTATTGCAATTACGTTTTCTATATTTCTTAAAGTTATTTTTTGCAATTACATTTTTCAAATTTCTTCTACTTTTTTTACTATAGTTTAATTTAGTTATTTTGTTATTTCATTATATTTAATTAATATTTGCATATTTATTTTGGAGTAATGAAAAATTTTGGTGGAAATAGAAATTTTAAAAGTTTTGAAGTTGAAAATATTTGAACTCAAGAGAGTCAAACTCAACCAATTTTCACCCAATGAGATGAGGGGGAGTGAGAGAAAGAGTTTTTAGTTCTGATATTTTTAAAATTTATTTTAAGATAATTTTAATTTAATTTATCATTTTAAGTTTCTAATTTTTTTACTTGTATTTTAATTAATCATGTATCGTTAATTGTTGTATAGTTATATTGTATAATTAAATTCGGTATTGTAACTACGGTATTCCTCTGCCATAAGCGATGGCATCTAATAAAATTTAATAAGTTTTTTTCTAATTTTGTTTAAAATTATGTGATGTAATTACTAGTAGAATAGTTAATTTGTTTAAAAATTATTAACAAAAATATTTGGAATACAATGTATTATTAGTAATATAGTTAATTATTAAATATAACAAAATTTACAAACCGAAAAAAAATTGACGGGATAAAATAACGGATTAAAAATAAAATTTCAAATAAAAAAAGAGGGAACCGAACAGAAACCATACCGGCAATTGAACCGATCAAAACCAGTTAAAAACAGAACTAAAATCGAACCGAACCAAAACATAAAAATCACTGTTTGATTTTGATTCTCACATTTCACAAACCGAAACGGATGATTCCGGAACCGACAACACCTATCTCTCCCAAAAATATACTACATTTGTTTAATTTATCTTAAAAGGGCCCCATCGAAGACTAATAGACTTTGTTTGGGGTCTCAAAACATTATAAAATTTAGTTTTGATAACTCCCAAGCTAAGCTAACTCTCAACACCAAACAGACCTTTCTTCAGTCTTATCTCTACAAACCAACCTCACACCACTTCTCGTCCAGACATAACCAAAACAATATCACTTCTTCCGTCTGAATCTGATCCTCGAAGATGGACGGCGGAGATGCCTTCAGTTTAATCGAGACACAATACATACGCAGGCATCATCGGCACCAGACCAGAGACAACCAGTGCTCTTCCACTCTCGTCAAGCACATCAAAGCTCCTGTTCCTCTCGTATGTTCTCAGATCTGTTTTCTTCTCTTTTATTACATCCTTAATTCCTTTTCTGCTTCGTGCATGTAATGATGTGGTTGTGATTTTTAAGGTTTGGTCGCTGGTGAGGAGATTTGACCAGCCGCAGAAGTACAAGCCGTTTGTGAGTAGGTGTGTCATGAATGGTGAGCTCGGGATTGGTAGTTTAAGAGAAGTTAATGTTAAATCTGGACTTCCGGCTACGACTAGTACGGAGAGATTGGAGCTTCTTGATGATGAAGAGCATATTCTAGGCGTTAAGATTGTCGGCGGTGATCATAGACTAAAGGTATAATCATCCCTTGATTTCGTGTTTTTTTATTCGTTTTGTGCTGTTCGAGGCGTCGCTAAGCGCCAATTGTCTCTTTCTGACTTTTGCCTGATTGCTGTTGTTGCCAATCAGGTGGTGATAAGCTGTTTTTTACTGTTTATGACTCTTGGTAGCGTTTTTAATGCTCAATTATTGGATAGTTTGTGTGTTTTAATTGGTGATTTGTTTTGTGATTGTTGTATGCAGCTTGTTTCCGTTGTGGATTTCGGATTTTCTTTTTGTACGGAGTGTCGTGCAGGCTATGGTGGTTTTATACATACTGCAAATTTGTTCCTTTTCTGTGTCATCTATGAGATATTCGGTGTTAGTTCTTTATTGTCAGGACATCGCTGTGTCTTAACTAATACCCACGTTTTTCATATAACAGAAAGATATATGAAATCTAGCAGAATTCACATGGGGCTCAGATGGCTTCTTGTGTTACATTAAATGAATCTGGTGTAACATGTGCATCCAAGTTTTGTAATTGCAGGGTGTCTAGTCTTGCATTATCATATTGGGTAGTGCTTTCTCTCTCTCTCTCTCTCTCTCTCTCATGGTGTACTTTCTTATTATCTTGTCGCGAGGGCCACGACATTGCGAGCCACTAAGTGTGTTTGGTTGTGCATAACATGTGCACACCTTTTTTTGTTATGCATGTGAGTTTTGTATCACTCTATGGAGTCGGAGGAAGAGTTGATGCCTCGATGGAACCTTTTTCGCTGAAATAATATTGTTTAGGAATGCAGTAAAGTTATGCTTACCCATTGAGGTAAACAGCTCAATTCTTCCTGGTGACCCAAAATTAATAATTGCCTCGACATACGCGCTGCATGCTCTCTATTTTATTGTCTGCATGTGCGGATGGCAAAACCTAACAATGTGTTTGGTCTTCTCTTCAAAAAAAAAAACAATGTGTTTGGTCTTTGGAATCTATGTACGCACCTGACTATTTTGTTATAATGTGATTTTTCTTGCCATCTCTATTGAAAAATGCCTTCAACGTTTGTTGTTTAATGATTCAGTTTATGAAAAGCATTGCGGTTTATTTTCTTTTCTAATTCCACATTTTGTTTAATTTTGCAGAACTACTCATCAATTATGACGGTCCATCCAGAGATTATTGATGGAAGGCCTGGAACATTGGTCATCGAGTCATTTGTTGTCGATGTCCCTGATGGGAACACCAAGGATGAGACATGTTACTTTGTCAAAGCCCTAATCAGGTGCAATCTCAAATCCTTGGCTGATGTATCAGAGAGGATGGCTGTGCTGGACTGGACCGATGCCATTAACCATTGCTGATGAAATGGATCCCCAGGATGCATGGACCTCTGATAACTAGGGCTATACGCCGTTCAAGGGTCATAGATCCTTGTTGCTTTGCAGAGACCAATAGAGCTAGTCCTTTGGTACCCCAGTTTTGAATGCATGCCTATATGCGCTTGCCGTATGGAGATCCTCTCTACGTGGTTTTGCTTCACTTTGCCTATATTGTCGAAGCCGGTATCTTTCTTATTTCACTCCTTGACTTCCTATGACGACGAAACGATGTCTGTTTTTGTGTGGCTATTTTATCTTTTTCTGGGTTGTGTGCATGATGGTGGTATGTAAATTAATTACTATGGTCATATCTGTAAATATTTTGTTTAAGACGGCGTAAAAAAAAATTGTTTAAGACATTGGCACCTTTTGGACCATATTGCTTGTGAGTGTAGTAAAAGAACATACGAGTGTGCCTGACTCTATCAAAAAATTCAAAGTAATGGGTTATAATTTTACAAAACTTATCTTTCACATATACCACTTTACTATTCTTAGACGTGAGAATCATCTTCATTAACACTTAGTTTTCTAATAATTTCCTCTTTTAACTATCCTTTTAGGCTGCTTACATAGTAGATGCACAAGTGTTCATCGTGCTCGGACCTATTATCACTTATCACCATGGTGGTTTCTTCCATGACTTCGCTCTTTTGCCTATTAGCTTTTTCGGTCGCTCATATGGTAAATCGATGTTCATCAGTCAATAAAATTCTTCACCATATTAGAGTTGTTCACCACATTACAGCACTTCGCTCTTCACCATGCTCGGCCCTATCATCACCACAGTTGTCATGACCCGAGATCATATCATGATCGGCGTACGAGGCGAACAAAACTAAATGCTCAACCTATCTCGCACAAGCCTAGTAGAACATAACATCTACCCAAATTCTTATTATTAGTCATATTAAAATGGGTTGACAAATAATAAGTTTTAGAATAATATTCTTGAATAATAGTAAAAATATAATCATGATATCAAATATAAATAAATAATTATAAGAAAAGTTGATTAGACCATTATGTTAACATGTACATATCCATAACTTACTATTCAGTGTGAAACATCTAACACAACAGAAACTCAGGCCCAAACAATAGAGCACTCATTGCTGACAATGACGTCTTACTAAGCTCGGAAGATATGATGGCCGCTATCAACAGAACCTAAAAAATGTTAAAAGGAGGGGGCGAAAAAACTTAGTGAGAGACGACACTCTAAATCGCCTATATATATATATACCTATAATAGTATTTTTTTGAAAAATCATTTCGAAACCATTTGCAAACAAGATAAACAACAGACAATTACTCAGATTAAATAAATAAATTTGATTAAAGTATTAATTTTTCAAAAATATAAATTTGATATAACATGGACTTTTCAAAATATTTGTAGAGAAAAAATATTAAAAACTTGATGAGACTAAAATCAGACAAATGGAGTCACTTGAACTCTATAATAGACACTTAGGCATAGATAGGCCACTTAGGCAAGGTTTAGTCACTTAGGCAATTGAGAGAGAATATTGGTATACCAAATGCTATACTACCTCATAGCTAAGTGTCACATATCATAAATTATAAATAAAATATATTTGAAAATATTCAGAACAGACAACATACATAGCGAATAATTATTAATAGAAAAATATTAATTTCTAGAAATATTATTAACAAAAAATATATTTATTTCCGAAACATAATATTTATATCGAAAAATATATTTATATAAAAAATATTTATCTCAGAAAATATTTATATATCAAAAAATATACTTATATCCAGACAAAATATTTAAGTTCGGACGAAAAGTTTATTACAAAAAATATATTAAATTTTCAAAAACGGAATACTCAGTACATAAAATATACTTATTTCAAAATAGAATATTTATTATGGAAATATAATAATTTTCAGAACAGAGATTTTACGTAAGTTAGATTTTATTATGTCCAAACCATTAATTAGTCCAGATTACATGCAAACCTCGAAGCACAATAAAAACATATATAATTTTAGAAGACACAGTCTGTATGCATGAAGTTGTTATTGCACTCACCTGAACGTTGAGCTAATAATTCAATTGTGACCCACTGGTGAATGACTGATCTCCTTGAAAGTCGGACATAGCTGAATAAATAATTTATTACAACAGAGATTAGACTGTGACAATATAGAATATGCAAGCAATGCAGATGTTTGTCCTAACCCACGACGATGAAAATCATATTACGAATGAATATCCAACACTCTCTTCGAAAATTGAACCTCAGAAACATTTAGTCCCAAGACCTCAAAAAATTATGAATTAGTCCTTGAAGTATTCCAAAATTTACAAATCGGTTCTCAAAGTATTTCAAATTTAGAAATTAGTCCTCAAACTATCCAAAATCTCAAATTAGACCCAAATATGCAAAATATAAAGTTTAGTCCTCCAACAATTCAGAATTAAGAAAATTATGCTTTTGATCCCTTCGGCGAAAAATTACCCAAAAAGTCCAAATATCGATTTATCCAATAAAAATGGTTCACAATCACCTACTTTGACTCTGATCAACCTCAAAAACATGATTCTAGCATCAAATCTATCAAAACAACTCCAAATCATCAAGATTTAGCCAAACCCGAATCAAACCATGGCAAATACAAGAACTACATCTAATCCTTCAATTCTGAGCTTAATTTTGGTGTTTCTAACCTCAAACAATCATGATCTAACAACTTTTAACAACCATTCCATCAGAAATCAACAAATATTAGCCTAGCATGTAATTTTAGCCAAAAAGGGATTTCAAATTTAAAGGATGAAAATGAAGAAATAAGATGAATGGAAGGTCGATCTTATCTCAAGAAATGCTTAGGAGTGATGGGTAGACAATGAGGAAATGATTCAGACTAGTTTGAGAGAGTTTTGAGTGAAAAGAGAGTTAGAACCGAAAGGGTTGGGTTTAAGATTTTTATAGACCTGCAACTCATTAGTCGACTACCCAAACCGTGAGTCAACTACTGAGGCATGTTCTTCGTTAGTCGACTACCCAATCCGTTAGTCGACTACCCAAACCATGGGTCGACTACCATGTGCTGAATCTTTACAAATTGATTTCTTCCACTTCTTCCATCTGACCCAATCGAATACCACTAAGATCAAAAGTTCTAACTCACTCCAAAACATCACCAAACATCCAATCATAAGATCAAGCACCTAATCGTCATCTCGAACATTTGAAGATTAGATCGGAATCGAACAGATTGTTACAAAAGTTTCTAGTCAGAACCAACGAGTATTACAACAGTGGCTTCTCCCATGACTTCACCCTTCCATCTACTATCTTTTTCGGCCGCTCACATAGTAGATCAATGCTAGCCAATCAATACAACTCTTTACCACATTACAACACTCATTCCAAACAACCACTGCATCACTTTTTTGGCCGCTGACATAGTAGATCGAAGCTACCAATTAATACAACTCTTCACTATATTACCGCACTCATCCCAAACGACCATTGCATCGTATTCGTCCTTGTCCACGTTCCAGTTAAACCGTCGACTATGATACCACTTGTTAGACTATGATACCACTTGTTGGACACAAGGAGCCTCGGAGTGACACCAAATCTTTATTCAAAACTTTAAGGCAATGAACTATTGATCTATACCACTTATAAGTCATTCACACATACCAATATTTTTTGATGTGAGACTCTTCTCTGTTCAAACTTACTTTTCCAACAAGTGTCACCTCTTATTTTTCTATATATTTTTGTTTTCTATCTCATTTTTTATTTGCGCATTTTATTATTCTGCCGAAGTTGCATTGTAGTTTGGAAAGATCAAGGATGAATGATAACAGTTTTCATCGTAGACATTACGGTCGCCTTAATTTGTTTAAGAATCTTCTAATCATTGAATTTGATCAGATTACAACTGCTCAGATTGTAGCTTGAGTATGTTTACGCCTGATGGGTGAAACAATTTAGAGAACCCACTCGGTGATTGAGTGAAAAGCCCACCCGCTGATCAAATTTGAGGAAAGTAGAGACAAGTGGTTATTTTGTGGTGAGACGACTTATTCGGAGAATCGGATTATTAACCCTTTAATGGTGAAAGCGATTAAAAACGATTCTAATAACAGTATGTAAAAAATCTATTGGTGAACTGATGGATTTATACTTAAAACACATCGAATCTTTTATGCCAAACTTTGGTCAACTATTAGAGATGTTCGGCAAAAAAATATTCCTTCTGTTACCTGATTTGATTAATAACTGAAACTGCTGCACATCTTTGTGTATAAAATAATGCAAACAACTATACAAAACTCACCTCCCGCAAAGCTAAAATTTGACATCACTGTAACTGGCTCGTCTTCGTTCTACTGCCTTCTAACACTTCCGAATGTTGTCTGGGTGAGTTCTTAACGTATCAACAGACTCTGCACAATGTCTCGGTGGCGGTTTCGGAAAGCTAATGAAAGATGGTGTTACCAGTAGTCGTTGCAAGAACACTTCCCATCCTTGAAATGGTGAAAACGAACACCATCCCTGAGGAAAACTTCACGTTTCCGCACCAGGGAGATGAGTTTTGCCGCGGCATGACAGTCGGAACATATTCTTGTGTTCTTGATCACTCTGATAGGCACACCTTCCCTTGCCTTGATCAGTCCATAAGTAATGGCTAGTTTTTCTGTGTGACTGAGGACGGCCTTCTGTTTTTCTGCATCATCCATGTTCTGATGCATACCGCTGATATCAGGAACATATCCGAATTTCTTCAATTCGGACACCAATTGATACAGATCAAAGTATATTTTCCCTACATCTCCATGTGGCTTATCAGTAGAGAAAACATGAATTGATTGATCGATTTGTATCCAGCTCCATACTCGCCTGCTCGTCACCCCTTTCTCCGTCATAAGATCTCTAGTGCGCTCCACATCCTTCCATCTGTTTGACATTGCATATAAGTTCATCATCAAAACATAGTTAGCTGAATTATACGGTTCTAACTTGAAAAGTTTCTTTGCTGCAATCTCCGCAAAATGAATATTTCTATGGATTCGACAGGATCCAAGAAAAGCACCCCAAACAGTTGCATCCGGCTTTAATGGCATTGTTTGAATGAAGTCCCAAGCTTCATCAAGATAACCAGCTCTTCCGAGAAGATCTACCATGCAAGAATAATGCTCAAGTGTTGGCTTTATGCCATAATCGCT
>CAODLS013966954.1:0-11631 GCA_948243855.1 Flueggea neowawraea
CTTTTCAACCAAAGGAAAAACCCTCAATGGCTGCTTGACACGGCATTCTCGTTGTAAAAGTTCAACGGCAAGAACATCAGATCGAGCTGTAGCCATTGAGATAATGTAGGGACCAAAATTATCTGGTGGAAGTTCTGAAATAACATGAAAAGTGTCCAATACATCTGCAACTTCTTCAGTTTTTGGAAGATCGGGCCCAAAAAGAGGTTGCTTGCCACGAAGCTCAGATAAAAGCCACTCCTGTCTATGCTCCTCAGACCATTCCCGATAAGATCCAATGCCTAAGTGCTTTGTAATAGCATCAAGAACATCTGTGTGCCTGTCAGATTCCTGTCGGATGTCAAGTCTTACAAGTGAAAGCCCAAAGGTAGACACTTGCCGTAAGAAATCAAGAAGGCTTCCATCAGCAATTGGCCGATCACCACATGCACAGAGAGATCTATAACAGAGTTCAAGAGGCTCCAGAAACTGCAGAAATAGTGTTGGATCAATCAGAAACAACAATCCATGCGTTACAGTAATAAGGGTAACATTGGGATTAGATATACAAGTTTTTGAATAAATGTTATTTTGAAATAACTGAAGGTATATACCTGCTCAACATTAGTGAAAACAACTTCCTCAGGAATGTCCGAGATACCACTGGTCAATAACTGACGGGAACGCTCACGTGTATTATACAACTTGTCCCTCACATCACCAAGAATAACACGATAAGGCTCATTTGGAGGAACTTGTTTCCAAAATTCTGCACATACAGAAATCAAAGTAAGAAAATGTTTAATATAGAAATCATTTTCTGAATGGGAAATGTTCCAAAAAAAAATAATAAAACTGAACTGATATCTTTGATTACTTTTCATATGATAATCTACTTTTCCATGTTTTCTATATATGTTAGCTGAAATAATCATCTTTTATTGATAAAATCTATACATCCCCATTTATGAAAACTGAACTGGAAAAAGGTCATTTAATTATTTTGTTAAAATTTACAAATGTTATGTCAAAGTAACCTCAGCTTGAATTTGGAAATGTTTTTACACGTTCAGATAGAGTGGTGCAGTGCTAGTGAAATAGCTGATGCATACCAATGTAGTGTTTTGCGTCTTTCCGTGAAGACCTGTGAAGCTCATTGGCTCGAACACGAAGTTCTTCATTGCAACGCCACATGGATAACTGCCAATGAAGTTCAAATTTAACAAAACAAGAAGCATGACAATTGTACCAAGTGGAGTAGGGAGAATGAAATTTCAAATACCTCAAACATGAGGTCCTCTATTTGGGAGAAATACAAGTTTGCAGCCATCATTCTTGCCAGCAAACACACATCCCGTGTAACTTCAGGAGTGACTCGTGGGTTTCCTACAATTTCCAAAGGAAAGAAATTACAATAACAAAAACAACAATAATGGAACCTGTGCCCTTCACACTCATTAGTCAATGCTTGGGGCTTCAGGGTACAGCAAAGGTAAGCAGCAGAAAGTGAGGAATTCTAGGAGACAAAAAATGTCCACGCATATGTTTAAAAGCACAAGAAATGATAGAAAAGCTAAAAATTTCTAATAATCAATAAATAAGCAAATAAAACAATGCCAGCAATATAAACTTTGATATTCCACAGTAGCAAATCAAAACTAATTTCTCCACTATAAGTCCCACAGAATAATTCATTTGCCATTATCAATAATCCAGTTTTGGTGTATTCCTGCAATCCTTTCATTGCAATTTATTGTTAAACAATAACATAATTTTCACAGTTATATGTGCAAAAGTCCTTCATAATAAAGGAAAATAGTTTAAACTTGTTATTCACTTATAACAAGAACCGAATGGCATAGTAACTGTAAATAGCAACCCACTTGATCAATGAAGGAAACGCACCATCACGGTCACCACCCATCCAAGAGGAAAATTGAATAAGTGGAGCATTATAAGGGACACGTTCATTAATCCCTAAGTTCTTCAAAGCAGTGTCAACCCGACGCAAAAACTTTGGGACACCCTTCCATATTGTCTCATGGAAGTAGCTCATTCCTGCTCTCATTTCATCTTGAGGTGTTGGAGGTGTCCTTCGGATCTCGTCCGTACGGAATGCAGCTTGAATCTAGAGGGAGGGGAGGAACAAACATGGTAAATCAATTGCCTCAATAAGTGACATGAAAACCAGAACAAAGCACTGAACCTGTATCGAATATACAGGTATTACATACTTATTAGCAGAGATATCTTGTATTACACATGGTCACTGTTGTGTCAACTAAAATTATGAATTTTATAAAGTGAAATATAAAGATGGCAAACTAGAATTTACCTCTCTTTGTAATGCTTCATCTAGCTCCTGCTTATCATCTGGAGTAATGTCCTTGGCATACAACTGAGTTAAACAATTACGTATCCTGGAAACATACACAAGGAATTCAAGGTAAGAACTAGTTAAGCCACATCTTTTATGTGTTATCAGAGTCTGAAATCTGTGATATGAACAATGAATTAATTAACAATGGCTTAAATATAAGAATCTATCATGTCAATCTCACGTCACATTCAGTTAATTAAACATACAGGTAAGCGAATTAAAAACCTGGCATGCTTTTGAAGCAAAGATCTACGAACAGATTGTGTAGGATGAGCAGTTAAGACCAAATCCACAGTCTGGTTCTTTAAAGCATCAAACACCTCCTCAGGTGATTTCTTCAGATCCACTACAAGCCTCTTGAGAGTCTCCTCAATGTCTGATTCAGTTGTAGCGGAAGTCTCATCGACAAAATTGCCCCTCTTTAACTTTATCCTTCGTCTATAAGCAATTTGTACTTCCTCAGCCAAGTTTGCCAGGTTAAGCATGTTGGAAAAGGATTTTGTGACAACAATTGAATCCCCGGGATCCAAACTTGTGATCACTTTCCCAAGTTCCTCTAACTTTCGAGGATCATGGTTCCCTTCGTACTCGGCCGATAGTTCATAACATTCTTGAACCTGGTTTTATGTTGAATTGCAACAACCAGTTAGCTTGTCCATTGATGACATCCAAATTAAATTCTCAAATCCCATTACTCTCCGTCAAATTGAATTATTGATCATACCATTACAATTAAGTATATACACAGAACATTGAATGAAAGCATCAAATTAAACAGTTTTTGATTCCACTAAGAAGTAGAACAAAAAAACAAATCTTAAACACAAAGAACGTTTTAGCTGTTGCTAAATTTACTTCTAAACAAATTCACAGTTATGAAAGAAAATCAATTAATATTTCCTTTTAAGGAATAAAAGATGAAGAATTCAGTCATCAAGTGAAACCTAACTGGAGCTTCTCCAAGCTAAGAGGTCAAAGTTCGAAACATCGGACCCAAACTAAATCAAAGAACGAAAAACACGAAAAACTGAACTGTAAGGTCGACAATTACATACATAAATACACACAATTTCGCAAATACTAATATAACGGATAGAAATAAATCAATTCAAGAAACAAAATGAAAATTACCGTCTCTCTAATATCCTCCCCATGCAAATCGTGAAGTATGTCAAGAAACCGATCCAACAACAAAGCGTCGTACTCAACCAGCTTGTCATCTTCAGACACTTTCCTCGGCGCCAACAACCTTAATTGTGCATCTATTGACGCCATCTTCTCCAAGTTCTTATTCGCCATTAGTTTCTCCTCTGTGTTTATATGTTCTGTTAAAGACCTCTAGTGGTTGGTCTGGTTTTTGTGGTTGTATTTATTCAAGAAGACCCGGAATGAGTGACAGGTGAATCTTTAATACGAGTCTGAGTCTGATTCGGCTGCAATAACGATTAAATGGAAATAACAAAAAATGAGAGAATCCCGTGAGACTCACAAGAGTGAATAATGGGTACCTTATGAAATCCACACGAGAAAGTTGAACAAAAGTGAAAGAAGGTTAGATGTCGGTTAGGACATAGAAATGACGAACAAGGCTTATGAGATACGTGAAACAGACTGAATATTTCTCCAGTAGGTTCTCTATTTAGAGATTTGAAAGAAATAGGAAACAGTGTCTAATTTTTTTTTTCTTTTTCTTCCTTTGTTGTTTTCTGAAAGATTCAAATAAGGGAAAAAGGTGTCTGGTGCAATTGTGGTGTAGAGTGAATGGTGTAGAAGATTATATATAGTAGACAGTGTGGACAATGAAGTTTTCCGAAAATAATTGTATGTTTTTTTTCTTTTTAATGACAATAAAATGTACAAGAGGAGGAGGGATTTGTGTTTACATGTTGGGAATGTAATCTAATTCTTGTTTCCAATTTCAGTCCAAAGAAATTTCAGTCCAAAGAACCAAATTCTTGTTTCCAATAAGGAAAGATAATTGAAAAGTGCCTTGAAAAGATGGAAATTTATGAAATATTTGATGTGCACAAAAATATTTGTTTTTGAGGAAATTATATAATACAATAAACATGTCCACTTTCACCATTATAAATTTAAATATACGACAATAGATCATTATATTTTCTATATTACAAAATTTTAATTAAAATACCAAAATTGTGACAATACAAATTACTACTTTCTCTCTCCTCATTTCTCTCTCTTCCATTTTTTCAACTTACTTTCTCTCTCCTCCCTCAACTCCTCTCCCACTACTTTCTCTCTCTTCAATTTTCCTACTTTATCTCTCCTCTTTCACCTCCTTTGTCTCTCTTACCTCCTCTCCTTCTGCCTCCTTCTCTGCCTTCTCTCTTCGACTTTCTCTCCCCACCGTTGCAATCGTGTCGCTCGAAGGTTTGTTATTATCATCCACCACCATTGCAATTGCATCTCGCGTCCTCGTTCTCAGTCTATTTCTCTCCTTCTTCAGCGTCGTCGTTCTCCTCACGTCCTCGTTCTCGAGCCATTCCTCATTCCTCCTTTTATTTTCTTTTCTCGATTTACCGACGGGAATGAGAGAGATGGAGGCGTAACGCGGACGAGAGAGAGTGTGTGTGTTTGAGGCGCAACAGAGTGCAGGAGAGAGAGCTTGCTGGGATGGCGGTGGCCATGCAGAAGAATGTTGGATCAAGGGTGATCAACATTAAGTTCCTTTTGTGTTTTGAAGATGTGCAAAGCATTTGAGTTGAAGCAAAACACGTTGGAAAGCTCATAATTGTGAAACAAAGACTCTGATGCAGTTAATGTACGTTAGTGTGAGTTTAACGTACATAACAAAGGCCTCACGTACATCAAGAAAAAGTCACGTATGTGAGAGAAGGCGTGAAGACAAGTAGAAGCCACTGGAATGTTGAAAGTGGTGTCTAACGTACGTAAGTAAATGATTATTATGTAAGAGTGAAACACACGTACGTGAAGTATTAAGCAACGTACGTGAATCATGAAGAACCATGATCAACGTAAGTAAGAATGTGTGAAACGTACGTAAACTGCAAAAATACCCATATAACGTACGTGAGGTTAGAGTGACGTACGTGAGAATGACACAGATAGCTGCAATAGGCAGAAATGCATTCCAACGGTCATATTCTTCAAAGTAACGGTCATATTGATTCAAAGGGCTATAAATGCATCAACGAAGGGTAGAAAAACGTGGATGATCATATGCTTTCAAGTCCTAATTATTTTCATCATTCCCCTCACTCCAAAACATCAAATCAAGCTATAAATCAAGATCAAGAGCATTAGTTTCAAATACTCAACTCTAGCATAGAGCTTTCATTTGTTGTAAATGTTTTTATAAACACTTTGAGAGTGAGAGAGGTTTGTTGTGAACTTATGGAAAACAACACTGTAATGGCCTTAGAGGTTTGAGCCATAATCAATCTTAATGGCCTTAGAGGTTTGAGCCGTAATCAACCTTGTTGGCTTTAGAGGTATGAGCCGTAATCAACCTTGTTGGCTTTAGAGGTATGAGCCGTAATCAACCTTGTTGGCTTTAGAGGTATGAGCCGCAATCAACCTTGGTGTAAGGCTTTGTTGGATTGAGTCATAATCAATCTCCGATAATGAAAAGCCTAAGTGAGACTTAGGTAGTGGACGTAGGCATGGTTGACCGAACCACTATAAAAATCTTGGTGTTGTTTTTCTTGCCTCACTCCAACTTGCTTCCTCTCTACAAACTTAACCAATGCATCTCCGAAAAAATTCTCCAACAGTTTGGTTTAGGAAACCCTAATCCTAAGCCTCACAGAGCAGACGTAAAATAAGAACAAACTCCTATCTCCCTGTCCATAGTCGTCCCTCTCTATAAAAGACTAGACGAGGTTTTTCTCTACGTTCTTTGTGGTTCAAAGATCAATTTGCAGGCTTCTAGGTTGCAGAAACATACTATGTTTCCGTCTTCTAGTGATCTGTGGTTCGTGGCGACTGACGTCATCTTGTTGTCTTCCAAAGCATTCTATTCAGATCATCCGTTGTGCGATACTCGAGGTAAACTCGAATTTATACTGATTTATTTGTTTATTTCGATATTGTGATTGCTTTCAAATATTAACGCAACATCATTTTAGAAATATTTTTGCGTCCTATTTAGGTAAAATGCGAATAATAAGACAATATGGAAATCAACAATAACTAAAATAAAATTGCTTCAGCTATTATATATTGTTATTCACTTGATATAAAAATAACATTAAAATATTACAACAAAGAAGAATGTGATCACACTAATAATAAAATTTTCAATTGTTATTATGTTATTATTGAATATATATAATGTAAATGTTAAACATTTGTAATAAAAATGATAATATAAACAAAAAATAATAAATTATTTTAATTATTAATATTTTATTATTCACAAGATATAACAAGTATATTTAATATTTTAAACGCGGGATAAAAAAAAATAGGGACATGGTATTGGTGAAAAGAACATATTAAGTTTGGAGTTTGTTGAAAGCAGGGTAAGTCCTTAGTTTTGCATATGATGTTGTCAAAGGGGCTCAGCGATGGAATAGGGTACGCTGATCTCAGTTTGCAGTGCGAGTTCAAGACGTGGGAGCGGCGTAAGTCCGAATTTATCGGGTTGTCACTCGGACCCGTGTTGCATAAAGCTGGGTTGTCGTCGGTGATGTGCTACTGTGACCATACTCGTGCACGAGCCCAAGTTCGCTGCCGGGTGTCAGCTATGGCTCACAGAAACATTCCGTAGCGAGGAGGGTACCTTCCGGTTTAAACCTGCATGATAACACCCAACAGAAGTACGCTACCTACCGGTCGCTCCTACCTCTCTTTTATTCGACAAAAAAAAGGGCTCCGGATCGATCAAGATAGATTGTTTTTAGTACAAACAAGTGAATTCATGAGAATGTATGTGGATTTGCAAGACGATGACGCCAACACCAAATCTCATCTAAGATTTTTGTAGGAGGCAAAATCCAAGTCTAGTCGCAAATTAACAAAATTGGTCTATGTCTAGTCTGATGAGACTGATCCAGATTTAGAGCATTTATTATGAATATAATTGTTATACTATATTATTTTTTTCATTAATTTTTTTTATTTTTATTATTATACTTTTTTCATATTTTTTATACTCTATTACGGAATCTATAATCACTTACTCTTTATTTATTACAATAATACAATTCACAATAAATATATTTATTTAACACATTAATTTTATACTTTGATGTAAAATAAATTATGTTTTTTAAATTTTATTTTAAATTATTTTAGATAAATTATTTATGTAAAATTTGTCAAAATAATATTTTCTATAAAATACATTAAAAAATAAAAAAATGAAATTACATTAAAAATAATGTGATACATTAACATAAAATACATAACTTGATGAAATATAATCCTAAAATACATTAACTATAAATAATACCCTAGATTAAAAATAAAACACAATACCCTAAACTACATTAATTCATGCCATGTTTTATTTTATAATATCACTATTTTTTTTGTGCATTTCAACTTGTTTGGGAGTCATAGTCGAAGTATCCCTGAACAATAAATCAAATTCGGGAATGCTTAAGCTCGTCCAAGTTGTATTTTGGATTCCATCTTTTCTGTCAAATCATACCACTTTTAGTTCGAAACATGAGCGGTGTTTTCTCCACTTTCCTTCGCTTTCCATTTTCTCTTCAACTTATCATTTTCCTTAGTTGTTTTTTGGTCGATTGGACGTGCTTTGACTTCGTTTTCTTGGACTCCCCACCTATATCGGCATTGGAAGAACTTGTATACGAACCACTTTCATTATTTTTTGTCCTTTTGGATGACCTAGAAATAGGTAAAATCGCCTATCACTTCGGATCATCTTTCACCATTACCTAAACGTGCTCGTGGGTGAAATATTTTTTCTGACTTTGATACTATAGTTCACGAATATGTTGCTTTATTTGGTCGTCGTTACAACCACTTCGATGCCAACAATTGATTGTACAATTGGTTAAATTCATTAACCTGTGGGAGTAATCAATACCAATGTTGCTTGACGCTTGTTCAAGTTCTTTGAGGACCATATTTTTTATGCTTGTTGAAATAATCACAAATCTGTTTCCAAAATGCTTTATCGCTTTTTTCGTTTCCAACAACACTGTCATATGAAATAGTACTCCAGGATTTCATGAGCATTCGATCATCCTCCAGTGTCCATGAAATAGTACTCCAGGATTACATTTCGATATTTTCGTAGACTTTTAGAGACCTTCTTAGACTGTTAGACACCAAATTAATTATCATAAAATAAATTAATATATATATAGCTTTATTAAAAAATAATTACACAAAAAAATTATTGAATCAAAATTTTCATAAAAAAATTGTGCGATTTGCACACCTTTGGAGACTTTTAGAGACCTCTAGAGAATTTATGAGAAATTATATAATTTTTTTATAGAAATTTATTTTTTCGCAAAAAAAAAACAATTTGTCGCGAATATGACATTTTCAAATGATTTTTTTTTTCAATTTTAAAAAATATTTTTCAAAATGAATATTTTATTTTAATATAAAAGTGTGATTTAGCCCTTGTTTTATGCTATATCATGGTAGAATGTAACATGAAGGCCTCTTAGTGTGACAATGTGCAAAACTTCATAAAAAAGACTAGCCTTTTCTTGAATGAAGTAGCAAACAAATTGAGACGATAAATATGGTCAAAATATTGGTATTCAGAACAGAGAAGAAGATTTTCAGTTTTGTTTCATTCTTGTAATAGGATTTTTTATAGATTACCGAGAAATTCTGTAGAGAATAAGGTCCTTGCTTCTTTCACAACATGCAACATTTGATACTGCAAAATACACAAACTTTTACTAGTTGTTACTCACTATACAGGGTTCGTATACAGTGAGGCGCCCAAAATACGTATCATTGAGAAATATCAATTTAGACTGTCGGATGAAAAAAAATAAATATGAACCGTTGGATTGAGATATAGTATAAGGGAGTATACTCCCTCTTTTACTGAATTTCAACAAATTAAATAAAAGTTAACGAAATTAAGTAATTTTACTTTTACTTAATTTTATCACCTTTTACTAAATTTTTTTACTGTGATTTTTTCACTGTTTAGATAATATTTTTTTACTGTTTACTTAATTTCATCACCTTTTACTTAATTTTTTACCTTTTACTAAATTTTTAAAAAATTAAGTAAAAACAAAATTACTTAATTTCTTTAACTTTTACTTATTTTTTTTTACCTTTTACTTAATTATTTTTACCTCTTACTAAATTTACAAAAATTAAGTAAAAGTAAATAAAGTTAAGTAACTTGCAAAGTTATTAGCAACAAAAAAAATTGTCCTAAATAAAATATTTGTTACTACATATATTTAGTGACAAAATATTTTTGTTGCCAAAAATTCTATGAGTTACTTAATTTTATTTACTTTTACTTAATTTTTATAAATTTAGTAAGAGGTAAAAAAATTAAGTAAAAGTTGCTCAAATTAAGTAAAAAATAATTTAAATTAAGTAACTCAACTTTTACTTAATTTTTGAAGATTTTATAAAAGTTAAAAAAATTAAGTAAAACGTATTTAAATTAAGTAATTTTTCTTTTATGTCTTTTTTTTTTACTTTTACAGAATTTTTTGAAAATTAGTAAAAGATAAAAAAATTATTTAAGCAGTAAAAATCATTATGTAAAAGCAAAAAAAAATAGTAAAAGATGATAAAATTAAGTAAAGACAAAGTTACTTAATTTCGTTAACTTTTACTTAATTTTTTTGAAATTCGGTAAAAGAGAATATAATCCCTTATACTCCCTCTCGATCCAACGACTCACATTCATTTTTTTTCATCTGGCCCAAATTGATCAGCCTCAATGAGGCGCATTTTGGGCACTTCATTGTAGAATTTACCATACAATGTTGTTTTATCTGCCGATAAATTTCAGGTACAATGTAACATAGATGCAAACCACATTCATATACTGTCAAAAGAGGCGGTTGTTACATCTGCTCGTAATATAACTGCCAGAAAAGGATGACACCTGAGAATTGGGAAGAGGCTGCCTTGAGAAATCCTGTCTGGCTGCCAACGGACAATGATACCTGCAACCGGAAACTCATGTCATTAGTTCGTCAGCACAGTTCCATGGAAATTATATAACAATCATGTAAATAATCATTCTTGACTCAGAAAAAAGAACCTCTGCGCTGCGCAAGCATATGGAAAGAGCTCAAAAGGAAAAACAAAAACAAATTCCCTAGGATATACCTTTCAAAAGAAAAACCCCTCTAGGATATGGATTCAAATCTATGAAGACTGAAGTTTCCAAGAGAGAAACATAAAAGATGAGACAACAAGTTGAGAGGCTTTTCATGGGTCAAACAATTGATAAAGATCTAAGATTTTCGAAGTGAATGTTGTTGTCTTACCTCTCAAGACATGAAGTTTTACAATCTTCAAATTGGAGTCGGATTCATCTACAATTTCTTTTTTTTTCCTAAAAACATCTGTGCAAATATTCTTCATATATCATCATCAGCTGCTCTGCCACCTGCTCAGCATCACAATTGTTAACCTACCTACTCGTTATCAACACAAAATGTTTTATAGCTACAGAACTAGTCCTCAATTATGGTTTCAACCATTTTACTTTTCAAATAAAAATGTTCTGCAGGCACTGGAAATTGTGAAGAACTATCACAAACATGAAATTTAACTATCCAGGATAGTACGAGAAAGCAATTAAACATATGTATCTTTTATTTTGAGTGCCGCATAAATAAAAGAAGAAAGGTTCAATTTTTACGGTTTGCACAGGAATTGAAAGAGAAAGAGAATATTTACCTCCTCAATGCTGCCATCTTCAATCTCTGTATTGAATGAGAAGAGCAAACTTTCGTGGAGCAAATTCTCCAAGTCTTCAACGTGAAGCCGTCCTGAAAAACCAATTCAACTGTCAATTTTTCAATTCAAAACACAAAAAACATCAAACCCAAATTAAAAATTTGAAACCTTTAGATTGGGAGAACCAAGACAAGATATCAGATACGAGCTGTTGTGACTTCTGGAGGGAATCATGGCCACCCCACCCATTTTGGATAGCCAATTGAAGGCCATTCCAACGAGACAGAAGCAACACAACACCTTCCCGGAGATGAGACAAAACCTCAGGCTTTTGACGAGTAACAGTTGACGATAACACAACATGCTCGTTCTTGCTCATCGCTTCCATTTTTTTTATATAAAAAAAA
>CAODLS013967965.1:0-10363 GCA_948243855.1 Flueggea neowawraea
ATTTTTGTGCTAGCACACTAGGTTGTTGTGTGTGTGATTTGGTAGAGAGGAGTAGCTGTTCTTCAGCAGTCCTTTAGTGGCATTAACAAGGTTTAAAGGGATCAAAAGCTTGTTCTTTTGGTTCGGCTCCTTTGGTGCTACAAGTTTCGGTTTTTCTCACAACGTTAGGTATACTTCTTGACACCAAACTTTCTGTTTTGTACATGCATCTTCTTGGGTGGTTTCTTTTTGTTTTGGTTGGACTAATAACCTTAAAAGACTCATAAGAAACCTAACAGTGAATCATCATGGAAACCCAGTACACGTACGTCAATCGTTGAAAACACATATTCTGCAAAAATAGTGTCTAACGTGCGTTAGCCTGAAGCTTACGTACGTTAGACTGCCATAACATGCATTATACTTGTATCTGCATGCGTTAGCTGGCTTGTTTCTCCTTTTTTGACTTCTCTTGTTACCAAACTCATCACGGATCATTTCTAACACTTAACAACATCCAACCTAACATGGTTACATCATTCACCATCCATTAGTATTCCCAAAAGTTGTCCATATCATATTCAAAAACTATAGGGATCATAATTAGAAAGTATGAGATATTACAAAAACGTACTCAGAATTTCAGATACAAAATGAGAACAAAACAAGACCAAATTGTTCTCATTTTTGCACATACAAAAATGAGTACAAACGAGTGCGAATGAGAATAAACTAAATATAAATAAGTACAAAATGAGTGCAAAACGAGAATAAGATGTACTCATAGAGTATAAAACGAGAATAAGATATGCTCATATTCTAGATTCAAAATGAGTACAAAATGAGAACGAATTATTTTCAGTTCTACGTACTCATTTATTTACTCTTCAGGCATAAATAAATGAGTACAAAATGAGAACAAATCGTTCTCAAATTTGTACATACGAAAATGAATATGAAATGTTCTCAGTATTATAGATATGAAAATGAGTACAAAATGCTCCCAATATTATAAATACGAAAAATGAGTACAAAAAGTTATAAAATTTTAGGCCACAAAATAATTTTCCAAACATCTCCTTCTTCATGGGGCGCGACAATTACGGTTTTGAAACCCTAATCGTTGTTGATGCCGCCCATATCTGCCCCCTCTCTCTTTCCCGCTCTCATCTTGTTGCGATGCTTCCCTTTCGAGGAAACCTAAAGCACAAAAAGAGCTATCAAATTCATTTAAAAAACATATTCATTTTCAAGACATCAACTTTTAACAAAGCTCACCAGCAGTAGAATGATCCATATTGTCATATGCAAATGCGACAACATAGACAATTGAAAAAAATGAAAAAACACTATTATCATCGTCTCACTTAACTTTCGAACCAAGAGCTTCCGAAACCTAACATCGTAGAAGAATGGTTTGGCCTTGGAGATCGCCATCTGTAACAAAGCAATGGCTTCATTGACACAAATAGATGAGAGAGTGAGACCGAGGAGGAGTAGGAAAAGGAGGACCGAGAGAGAAATGAGATGAGAGAGAGCAGTGATGGAAGAGAGAAGAGAGAGAGAGAAACGATTGAGAGTGAGTAGAGAGATGAGAAAGAAATTATTTATTAAAACAATATATATTTCTACATTTTTTAAATTTAAATACAAAAGTAAACATGTGGGGTAATTTCCTCTTTTAATAATTGCTTCATGTGTTAAACATGCGATACAGAAAAACAAAACAAAAGTTTGTATATTATTTTTTAAATAGGGAGAATTACACTTTTATAACAACTAACAGTGACAATTCTTAGAAATTCACCCTTGAAAACCAAATATCAAAACTAAAACCAAAGATGCATTGGTTCAATGTATTAGCACATTCTAAATATAAAAAAAAATCTCACATTAGTTATTAATTTATATTTTATGCTAATAAACATAAGTAAATATCAATTTACAATGCATTTCATTAGAAGAACAACTTAATTACTGCATGATTATATCGTCAAATGGAAACCAATTGAGAGCCTTTCAGAAATTGGGTGAAACTTTTAGAATTATAACATTACAAACAATTAATTTATTATATTAATGATGGTTAAGGGCGTGAACATTGGAAAGAGAAATTTTACAAAAATTGCGATGACTTGGTAACAAATTTAGCGACAAATTAGCATTTGTTCTCAAAATATTTCAACGAAATGGCATTGGTCTCAAAAATGTTGTGACGAAATGCCCGTTGGTCGCAAAACAATTGCGACGAAATTGCATTTGGTCGCAACTTTTACTTCGAAACATTATTTGGTCGCAAACATTTTGTGACAAAGTCTTATTTCACAATAATGTTTGTCGGAAAATGTTGGCGGGAAGCTTCCCGCCATTTTTTGTGACGAATTTTACTTTGTCTCAATTTTTTTGCGATGAAATTGGTTGTTAAATAGTCAACTAAGTTATTCCGTCGCATTTTTTTTTGTCACAATCCTAGCATTTTCTTGTAGTGTGGTTACCATTTGTGACCATATATTTACCTTCCTATTTTATTGATTTATTCCTAGTTTTTCTCTTGTTTGTACTTGTATATATTGAAGACGATTCTTCTCCGTTCAGATCAAGGAATGAGATTTTATTTTTTGCTCTTATCCTTTTTATGGTATCAGAGCTGATACACACAAGAGAATAGATAGCAAAATTTTCAATCCCATGGCCAATTTTTCTTCCTCTTACTCTTCTGAAACATTGCTTGCTATACAAAACTTTCATCAATGTTCAAGTCTTGTCACTTTAAAACTCAATCAAACAAATTTCCTCTTAAGGAAATCACAAGTTCTTCTTTTGGTGCGCAATCTTGGTATTCAACATCATTTTGAAGAAGGAAGAGAATCTCCAGTGAAAATTACTACGGATGACAAAGAAGCAAATAATCCAGCCTACACTACTTGGCCAACAATGATGGCCTCCTAACTACTTGGTTACTAGGAACCATTGCTGAAGAATTTTTGCCAGACTTGGATGATATTAGCACAACCTATCAATTATGGAAGTCTATTGAAGATAAGTTGCTGCCAATTTCTAAAGAAAAGGAAATTCTCTTGAATGAGACCCTCGTGACTCTCACAAAAGGGAGCATGTCTCTCGATGAATATCTCCGAAAATTCAAAGGAATTTGTGACAATCTTGCAGCCATCAAGAAGCCACTTGATGAAACTAATAAAGTGTTTCAACTTGCTCGGGGTCTTGATCCAAAATACAAAGATTTTCGAATGGCCATGTTAACCAAGCCTCCATATCCTTCATATAATCAATTCGTCCTCTCCCTTAAGGCACATGATCAAGCATTGCAATTTGAAACTGAAACTACTGGACACTAAATAAGTCATGAACAAGCTTATTATGGTAGGCGTGGAAGAGGATGAGGTCGAGGCTGAGGAGGTCGATTCAATTCCAGATGTCGTGGTTTTGGATTTGTTGCAAGTCCAGTACAACAAACTCATAAAGAAAAATTTGAAGAAAATATGCTCAACAATAATTCTCATAACAAAGATGGCCCTATAGTTTGCCAAATTTGCAGCAAACGTAATCATATAGCAATTAAATGTTGGAACAGATTTGATCATTCTTTTCAACCTGAAGAAGCACTCGCACAACCTCTAGCAGCACTTGCCATCACTGATGAGCATGACCCAAATCTCTATGCGGACTCGGGTGCCACTACACACATCATAAACAATACTGGTAACATTTCTAGAGTCACTCCCTACCATGGTAAAGATTCTTTATATGTTGGTAATGGTGAAGGGTTAGATATTACTCATGTTGGAAATATATGTACTAAAGATGGTAATCTTAAATTAAAGAATGTGTTAATAGTTCCTGAAATTAAGAAAAACTTGTTGTCAATTAGTCAATTCACTAAAGATAATGCATGTAATATTATATTTTCGGCTAATGAGTTTGTTGTTGGGGATTTACAGGGACAAGTGATGGCTAAAGGCATCAAGAAAGGTGGTCTATATGCTTTAGAAGAATTGAGAAACTTTGCTCTCTCTGCTATTTCTAATATCGTTTCTACTACTGTTTGGCATCAACTTTTAGAACTTGCAAATTCTGGAGTTTTAAATTTTTTGCAAAATAAAGAATTTATCAGTGTTTCGAATTGGAAAAAACAAGGAACCATTTGTCCTTTTTGTCAAATGGGAAAAAGTTGCAAACTTCCTTTTAATTTATCCATGAGTGTTGCTAGCATCCTCTTGAAAATTGCACTGTGATTTATGGGGTCCTACCCTATTTCTTCTTGTCAAAATTTCAAGTACTATGCAATTTTAATTGATGACTTTTCAAGGTACTCTTGGATAATTTCATTATGTTGTTGCCTAAGACAACACTGAAGTCAAACAGTATTTTCATTTTCATGTGTATCCTGCAAAATAAGTAAGGTCAGAAGCAAGGTAGGATGTCGAGAAATAGACCCCCGATATCACTACGACGCTCAAGTCAGATTATTATTTTGGCAGAGTTTTGGCGTAGTTTGTAGGTGGCAAAAACGTACCTTACTCTGAGATACAGGAACACTATTTATAGAGTGATAAGAGTGATGGGGCAGATTTGGATGAGCTGAGGAAGGATCTTCCTTTGAATTTTAAACATAATAATATTAGCTCTCCAAATTTCTAAAGATCTGCTCTCTTTTTGTTTTTAAGTCACATGCAATAAATGTGATTTTTGAAGAAGTATTGTAGAAGGCGGGCCTTCCTACTTGCACTTGACTTATTACTTTGGATCAACTCTTTAGTAGAACTATATTGCATTAATGGGCTTGATGGACTTTTGTTCCAGGTTATACCAATTGCTTTTCACTTTTATCTTTGAGCTTCTCAGAGATAAAAATAAAGAGTTTTTTTATAATCCTTGTCTTCGCGGGAGTGTCACGTATTTAAGGACCATTTTGCATAATTTTTCATCCTCAGAGAGTAATTTTATAATTATTGTATTTAGAGGGGACTAAACTCAACATTTGACAATTTGAGTTGCAATTGAAGTGCAGCGGCTGTTCATGTGTAACATTTATCCATTAGTTATTGATTCCTCTTGAAACTCCAACTCCTACAAGCTTTATCTATATAACCCATTTTATTTTATTCGTTGCCATTATCTCCTCCCTTCTTGATTGTTTGCTGCATAACACATTAACCTTCCTCTTGTTGTTATTTTTCACGCTCAAGAAACCACCTTGGCCCCAAATAGTTACTCATAATCGTAACAGAGTAAACCACCTTGCCACCTTGGTCGCTGATTCGAATCCCTCCAACACCCATTCTTTTGGAAATTTTCTAATGCATGCAGTCTTGCATCTCCCGGCCCAAGTTCTCCTTGTAGCCTTACAAGCCTGGCCTGCCTGGATTCCACATCGAGGAGGTTCGACCTTTGTCGCGGTAGGCCAGACCGAGCCTAACCAACAGGCCCACAACCCAACAGACTTCTCCAATCAGATTGAGGACCATACTCCTTGAAGCTTGTGGCCCAGTTCATACTCTTCAGACCTGTGGTCCAATTCGGATTTCTCAGGCCCGCTTCTTAGTCCGGTGGCGCAGTTCTATTTCTTCAGGATTGTAGCCCTGTTCAGGCACCTCCAGGCGTGCTCAGATCTCCAACTCAGCTTGCAGCTCAACTCAGTTAAGCTTTCAAGCCCAAGGTCTAGTTTTGGTGCTTGAAACCCGTGCCAAGTTTATTGCCAAAAAGCTTGCAGGCTAGCTCAATTCTTTTAGGCTTGGAGTCTAAGTGACGCTAGTCTAGTCCAAAATCATTACTGTAGCATATAGGGATGAGTTTGGCCCAAATCATATGTCATCGCCTTACCACCTCTCGGGACATTGCCTAATTTATTATATTTTCCTTTTTTTTGCATGCATGTCTTGTATTCTCTTGAAAATATTACAGGTTGAGTTGATGTGATTGGAAGGTGTCAGAGGCAACTCGGTTCTCTCAAATCTTGATAACCAAAGGGATTGAATGACATGGGCCCTGCATCAGCAATTTTGACATGTCATTTAGTTTGTCTTGACTTTAGTGGAACGATAATTACAGGGGTGAACAATAGGGGTCTTACATCAACAATTTTGACATGTTCGCTCTTTGATGATGGTGAAGGACGATCGATTGCATGGGCGACAACATAGGTCCTACATCAACAAATTTGACATGTTGTTCTCTTTCAAATCTTGATGATCGAAGGAATTGAATGACATGGGCCCTGCACTAGCAACTTTGACATGTCATTCAATAATTTAAGATGATAACTCTAGAGGAGCGACAATTATAAGGGGAACAACATTGGCCATGCTCTAACAAATTTGACATGTTGTTCGCTCATTGATGACAGTGGAGTTCCTTTTGATCACGGCGTCACTCATTGATGACATTGAAGTTCTATTTAGTGACGACAAATGTGAATGACATGGGGCCCTGCATAAGTAATTTCGACATGTCGTTCGTCTTTTTAAAGATTGATGACAGTGAAATCTCATTGATCTCCTTGATGATGACAAAGGCGAGTGTCACTTTTTTATGACAGTGGAGGTCGCTCTTTCACTGACAATGGAGGTCACTCTTTCATTGACAGTGGATGTCGCTCTTTCACTGACAATGGAGGTCGCTCTTTCATTGAAAGTGGATGTCGCTCTTTCATTGACAATGGAGGCTTATTGACGGCAGCAGAGGCAACAACATGGGCCTTGCATCAACAATTTGACATGTTGTTGTTCGCTCCTCGATTACGGTGGAGGATGATCGACTATGTGGGCAAACAACTTGGTCTCTGCATAAGCAATTTTGACATGTTGTTCTGATGGTGGAGGCTCACCGATGATGACAGAGGCATATGTCGCCCTCACGTGACAGAGGAGGCTCCTTGATGACGACGAAGGCGGACATCGCCCATTCATGACAATGAAGGCTCTTTGATGGCGACGAAGGTGAACAACATGGGTCCTGCATCAACAATCCTTGATATGTCGCTCTTGGAGATGACGGTGAGTCCTCGCCTATTCAATTATAGAGTTTTTGCTCGTAACCCGTCGTATCCTTCCGCCTATTTTATAGTTTTGATGCTTGACCAACTATCGACATGCCTCCTAAGAGTCTTCTTTCATTTCTTAAGAGTCTTGTTTCATTTCTTTTTGGCATTTTGCAGGTTGCGTCACTCTTTTGGGCAGTTCTTTTACTTGTGGATCTTAATTGTTGATCTCTTCCTCTGTGAAGTGGATCTTCTCCGACAAAGTTTGAGGTATTTTTACATGCCTCACAGTTCATTTTTTCTATTGATGTGTCTTCTAGAATGCTCAATCTCAAAGTGGATTGTCTACAAGAAGTTTCTTAATTTCACTATATTTAACTCTCGCAAATTTTAATGGGGCGCAAGCAACAAATTACCAAGCCTTCTTCTTTAAAATCTTTTACCGTCATATCACTTCATGACATAGACAGAATAAGGGATGCCTATTCTTTTCCTCTGAGTTGGATCGTTGAAACGGCTTATTTGAATGCTCTACTTTCATCCTCAATGGTTATTTCACTATACACGAATTTACCATGCGACTAGAGCTATGATGTTCTCTTCCAAGCCTTTGCATCTCTTTTCCTCAATGTCATTAATTTGGTCCCATTTCAACTTAATCTTAAACCTTTGGCGAATTTAATGTACGTCTTTTCCTTCTTGAAGGGCGTTCCACATTTGTTTCGATGCGTCTTTCAACTTAATGTTCCTTCGCATTTATTCTAGAATGCTCCTCTGGAATGGTGTTGGCAGTGAAAGACATCCTTTGGTGAAGATGGAGGCCTCAACCCGAAGATGATGATTGTGGTGATGAGCAAGACTTCCCAGAGGGTGATGTCACTCCTGCAGATGTTCATTTGACTTAGTTGTACTAATCGCTGCAATCATTTGTTTGAGTATTTTCTCAAGCTAAGTGATTCCTCCTGTAGATTTTACAAATAATATTATTGTCGATGATTGCTGCTTTTCCTATGTCTTTCTTCTTCAACACGTTTTGGTTGGAATGTTAACCACGTAGCAATCATTTTTTATTACTTCATGACAAGTAGATTTCCACTTATCATACTTTTTCATCGACTAACACTTGCATTCATGTCAAGTCCCTGTTTTTCTACAAGGATTTCTACTTGTCATATGTCTTAGTGGCCTTTTGTTTGCATGCTTTTGTGATGAGTCCCCGATTTTACTTCAAAGACTTCTACTCATCATCTGCATTTGCAAACTCTTGCTTTGGGAATTACCGCATCCTTTCAAGGATCAATACTTGTCACATGCTTTTATGATGAGTCCCCCATTTGGCTGGACGCTTTTCTACTCATCATTTGCATTTTGCAAACTTTTCTTTGAAAATGACCGCGTGCATTCATGACAAGTCCCCTTAAGCAGTTCATAGATCTCCAAAAATTTGAGTTCTTAAATATGCCCACATATTGGCGGAGGGATTCCTTCCCGCCTTGCTTCCCACTTAGCAAATATGTGGTGTCCTTCTTTCTTCTACTGTGGATTATAAACATGGTGATAAACTCCTTTTTTAGTTGGCCAAAGCATAAAATAGACACTTCCTAAGCCCATTGAACCAATTGCGAGTGGCATCCTTCAATGTAATCGATAATGCTCGACACATGATTGCATCCTCCCGTCCATACAAGAGCATGATCGCCTCATAATTTTGAACATGCTCATAAAGGTCTTCCTTCCTTATGAATGAAGAAAGTTGAGACATCTTAAACTTTGATGGGAGTGACTACCACTTAATTTCCTTTGTGAAAGGGAAATATCCTTCCTGCTCCTCTTCTACATTAGGTACGAGAATCTTTTATGCTAAGATTTTTCCACGATCTTTTTCATATTGATGAGTCATTGGCAGTGAGCACTGAAAGATCATCCGACTCACCTTTCTTCACAGGGGCTTTGGGGGCCTCTTTGCACATGCTTTCCAACACTTCATGGTATCTCTCTCTCTCTCTCTTTGGGGATGATTCATTTCTTCCTTCCTCTTTGGGAGTGGTTCAAGTTATTCATCTGGAAATTGCATCTCTCTCTCTTCCATATGAAGAGGAAAGGATTCTCGAGGGTGATTCTCCATAGGTGCATTTGGCCTCTCACTTGCAGCGTAGGTGTTCACACCTTAAGGAAGAGTCACTTGGGGGTAGCAACTTTCAGAGCTAACACTAACTCTTGGATTTTCTCCTTAACTTTTTGGAAGTGCTCTTCCATCCTCTTTTGGGGGAATACACCTTTCCTTAGGAATTATGGGCTCTAGATCCTCTAGAATGCAAGGGAGATGATCTTGATAGTGGCTTTCCATGGGATCTTTCTCACAAGTAGTGGGATTTTTTCTTTAGGCGTAGGCTTGCAAAACAGGTGGCAAAGGCATTTGAGGAAGAATATCCTTGACATGGCCATCATTTCTCTAATCACCCTCTAATTCTCCTCGTTCTCATGCTCCAATGCCTCATAATCACTGAGAGGGACTGTAAGGTTGGTTTTTTCATATGCTACAGTGCCACCTTGAGTTCTTGCTCCTCATTGGACCCATTGCCTTTCTTAGCTCCTTGTGCACATCCATGGGCTCCTTGTGCGCCATTTTGAGCTCTTATGTGAGCTCCTTGCGAGCCTCTTGGAGCTCCTGCATCTTCCTAAACTCCTACGCCTTTAAGGACTCCTTGTGTTGCTTGGAGGTTTGCAACACTTCTTTGGCCTTCCTCCTCACGTTGGTCTCCCATTTGAGATCTTGTTTGCACCTCCTATTCTTGTTGTTTTCTTCGTGTTTTTTTGTCAAAAGAAGGATCGATGTAGAAAATCTTGTCAGAGAACATGACTTCTTGCTTGCATCGCCACAAACAACACCAATTGTTGTTACCTAAGACAATAATGAAGTCGAACTGCCTTTTCATCTTCATGTGTATCCTGCAAAATAAGCAACGTCAGAAGGTTGAGGATTAGACCCCCAATGTCACTCCGACGCTCAAGTCAGATTATTATTTTGGCAAAGTTTTGGCGTAGTGTGTAGGTGGTAAAAATGTACCTTACTCTGAGATAAAGGAACAATATTTATAGAGTGATAAGAGTGATGGGGCAGATTTGGATGAGTTGAGGAGAGATCTTCCTTTGAATTTTTAACGTAATAATATCAGCTCTTCAAATTTCTAAAGATTTGCTCTCTTTCTGTTTTTAAGCCACTTGCAATAAATGTGATTTTTGAAGAAGTATTGTAGAAGGCGAGTCTGCCTACTTGGACTTGACTTATTACTTAGGATCAACTCTTAATAAGACTATATTGCATTAATGGGCTTGATGGACTTTTAGCCCAGGTTACACCACATTAAAAAGAAAATCATATTTTTT
>CAODLS013970212.1:0-11474 GCA_948243855.1 Flueggea neowawraea
TTTAATATTTGGACAAAATCGACATAAGTGCAAATTTGTACTAATTGGTCGTGCTTATAAAAGTACAAATATACTCTTATAAGATCTAATATTACATTAAATTTGTGAAACAAATTGAAACTTCTAATAGTTCTTATTTCAGCTACATGCTCAACATGATTTTATTGAATTAAGTTATACTTGATTGTATTCTTTGTAGAGTTTTTGCCAAGTTTGATCTAGCAAATCTCGTTTACGATTTTATTCGAGCATTTGTTGAGCCGAGCTCGAAAAACTTGCGAACAAGCTCGTGAGCTCGGGAGTTTTGTGACGAGTCGAACTGAAACAAAATTTTGAGTTCGAGAAAGAACTCGAGTTAAAGCTCGAGCTGGAAAGATTTTAGTCTAGTCTAGCTTGAACACTCCAATGTTTGGCTCAGCTCGGCTAGACTAGACTCGATTACATCGCTACTATTGGCCCAATTTTGATTCACGCGAAAAATTCTTCTAAGTTAATTATGCCACATGTCTCAAATGAAATTCAGATTTTGATAAAAAGAATTATTAGTTTGATAATTAGTAGAATAACACATTTTTAAGTTTAATTTAATTATATGCCATTTTTTAAAATTTAGTTCTTAAAAATGTCATGTCCAATCAAATAAAAATCTAATTTTTCATCTCATTTAATCAATTTTTTCTCTCTCATCTCCTATCTCTCACACCTCGTTTCTCTCCTCTCTCTCTTCTCCCCAAACCCTAGCTCTCTTGTCCGCCGCCCTCCCATCCTTCTCCTCCTCCTCTATCATTTCTCTTTCTTTGTCATCTATATCCCCCTCTCTCTCCTCTCCACTCTCTCAGTTCTCTCTTCCCTCTCTCTCAGAAAGCCCTAGCTCTCTCAATTTTCTTTTTTTATTCTCGCGTCCTTCCTGTTTTCTCGCTCTCTTATTTCTCGGTTCGCGTCCCTTCGGTTTCCTCCGCTCTTGTCATTGTTGCTTCGCGTTATGGACGGTGACACTGTGGAGAAGACGGTCGAGAGAGTGAGCAGATGGGAGAGGTCTGTGGCGACAGAGACAAGCCTTAGGGGGTGGTGTTATGAGGCTGCGACTAGGGTTTGGAACCCTAGCTGTTGTTGGAGAATTTCTCAGGGGATGCCTTGGTTGAGTTTGTAGAGCGGAAGCAAGTTGGAGTGAAGAGAGAAAACAACACCGCAATTTATAGTGGTTCGGTCAACCATGCCTACGTCCACTACCTAAGTCTCACCACTTAGGATTTTTACTATAACGATGATTGATTCCGGCTCAATCCAACAAATCTTTACACCAAAGTTGATTGCGACTCACACCTCTAAAGCCAAAAAGGTTGATTGCAGCCCATACCTCTAAGGCCAATAAGGTTGATTGCGGCTCACACCTGTAAGGCCTACAATGTTGATTACGGCTCACCCCTCTAAAGCCTACCCAAGGTTGATTTTGGCTCAAATATTTAAAATCATTACAATGTTATTTTCTATAGGTTCAGAACTTTTTTCAAATTAGTTTTTGTTTCTGGAATTTTTTATTAAAATTGATATTTTTGAAAGATATTTTTCAAAATTTATATTTTATTTTAGTATAAAAGTCTAATTCTCCCAATTCTTCTATGTTTTAATGATTGATAAAATCTGAAATGAGTTAAGCTTATGCATGTACATCCGACCTTACACACGCAAACTGGAGATAAATAAAGTTAGTGCGCACAAACTAACATTATGCACGAAAATGATTAAGTCAGAATTGGTAGAAATAGGCAGAATAGTTAAACAATTTGCTAAGTAAGTTTATGTGCTTGTAAAATTTAGGGAAAATAATTTCTCAGTTACTCAATTATATTCTAATTAATAGTTTAATTTTCGTGTTTTTTAAACTTAGCATATATATCATTCAAAGTTGTTTTTACTCACGGATTAACGGAAATAAACCTTTACGATAATACACTTTTAAAATCAAAGATCACGCCTATTCCTCCAAACAGATTTTTCTCTCTCTGTGGAAACCGACTCCTCTCTTCTTACTCCTCCCACTCCGCCATGTCCCGACAAGGCCACCACCATAACCAACCAAAACTTCAGATCTTGGGTGGTGGATTCGGTTTCAGGTGGGTGGTGGAAGTGTTCGTCGTTCTCATTCTCAGCCGAGATTGTGAACTCATCAGGTCCCGTCGAGATCCAACGCCATCTCTCTGAACTATTTGAACTCACCCTAAATCTTCCCATACCCACAGATCCAATGCCATACATAAAGGATCAGAAAGACATCGTCGTCAACTCCACTCCTCTATTGAAAAACTTTAGAAGCATTTGAAGACGAAATCGAAGAAGAAAATTGGGGATATGCCAAGAAACGGTGATGTTCCGTTTACACATGCGAATATTAGTTATGCAAGGAGGGAATTTGGGTATAAATCGACGACGGATTTACAAACTGGGTTGAGGAAGTTCGTGTTTTCTTAGGGGAAAATCCTCTGTTGGTATTTTTGGTGGGTAATTTGTTTTTCTGTAAGTAAACAAAAGAAAAGATTCGGATATATTTTTAAGATTGTGTTTTAGTTAGAGGAGATAAGTTTGTGGTTGTTTGATTTATTTGTTTATTTATTTTTTTCTGATAATTTTTATGTTCTTCTGAATCTGACAAAGATGGCTTCTGAAGCTGAATCTAATAATTATTCTGTTTTTTTGCTGATTTATGTTATATTGCATTAACTACTATTGGCCTGAAATGGTAGAAAAGAGTGGTTGTTGCTGATGTTGAAGTGGTTGAGATCTTTTGAAAGAACAGAAACAATGGGAGAGAGACGGCGAAAGAGAGAGATGAGTTTGGGTTTGATTGCTGCTATGGTTTAATGTGATTGGTTATTGTTGTTGTGAAGGCAATTTTTACGGATTTGTTTGAGAGAGATGATTCTGGGTTTGGTTTTGATTTCTGGGGAAAGAGAAGATTGGTTTCTGGGTTTAATTTGTTCATTTATGGATTTGATTGCTGATATGGTTTAATTTGATTGGTGATTGTTGTTGAGGAGTCAATTTTCATAGATTTGTTTGTTTCAATTCGTTTTTTAATAGAATACTAATAGATCAATAACGGAGAGACTTAAATGTAATCGGTTTTAAACTTCAAAGATATGTCTGTTACAATTTAAAAATACGAGAATCGATCTACTAATTAAGGTATAACAGTGGGGTTCACAAATTATTTCGCTAAAATTTATCTTGTGAATGCAAAGGATTCTTTGTGTAGGCAAGTGATCTGCTTACGCACGTAAATGTGAGGTCTAGAGAAATAGAAGCTACTAACATTGAAAATGTCGTATTCGTGCATGATTTAGACTGAATTTTGCGCACACAAATTGGGTTTTGAACACACAAGTGCTTCTTTACGTACGTAAAAATGAAATCTAGAGGAACAAAAAATACTGGAACTTAGGGGATTAAAATTGTGCATGCAAATCAAAGATTTATGCACACAAGCAACTCTTACGCACGCAAGTCTTCACACTTAAGCACATAAAGATCTTAGGGGTAGCCTAGCGCGAAGTTTGTTGACTTTTTGGACCAAAGGAAAATGTTAAATTTTGAACACCCAAGTTTTAATTCTTGTGCACGCAAGACAAAAAAAGGCAAGTGACAGTGGAACGTGTATTCCGATGTCCAACGATGACTTTGAGTTCACTTGCACACACAAAATGGAGGTTGCGCCCATAAAGAGAAGTTTGCACACGCAAAATACATGATGATCTGCATGTTACTCTCACAAAGGCTAGTTTACGCATGCAAAGGTGATGATGTCCTACAATGTTATGCAAACAAGTTTTAGCTTATGCATGCAAATGCACTTCGCCATGTATTTCCAATCGAGGAATTTTTGCACCAAGATGAATAGAATTGGTCCCATAACGGCTCTATTTTGAAGAGAGTATATAAATACTACCTGGAGACATCAAAGGACACCAAGAAGTTTTCTCGAACAACTTGCAACATCATTTAGCTCTTTTATGTTCATTGATTACTCATCTATTCATCCACCTACCTAATGTATTTCAATTGCAATTCTTTTGGGTTGGTGTGGGCACTTATAAGGGCAGCCATTGCCATTAGAAACTTTGTATTTTAGGAGTGTGTTATTATGAGGTTTACTTGTTTGGTTCCTAGAAAAACAAAGGGTTGATCCTATCAGTGGCAGAGCCAGGAATAGGTGCACATGGGGTCGGTGTTAGATTTAGGGTTGAAGACGAAACTATAACCTCAATAGCGGAAGTAGATTGGCTATGAAGGGATAAGGGTGTTTCGAACGGGAAGTGGGGTCGGCAAGCCCCGGCCACCCCGCTTCCCTCAGCCACTGGATCCTATAAGGGTTTGATGCATCCAAGGTTGAAGTAAGAGCATGTAAATTGTTTCCCTCTAGCCAAAAGAGTTAAAATTTAGTAGATTTAAAACTCTTGAGCTGAGCTTGAGGAATGAACAATAGATCAAGAAAAACTGAACTACTATAAATGACTAAGTTTCAATTTCTATTCTTTACTCTCTTTATTTTATTGCATTTCATCTTCTATTATTTCTTTTATATTTGATTGGTCGAATTGGATTGTTTTTTTAATTTCTTGTTTTTGTGAAAAGTCTTAAAAAATTTAAAAAGTTTATAAACAGTCCAACGCACTCCTCTTGCATTGCCGTTAGGGATCAATAGTTTTTATCTCCTCCAATTTCATTGCTTCATCTCTTTCTGCCATCTTCTTTATTTATTGTTTGCTCATTCTCAACTTTCAATGCCATTGATCCATTTATAATAACACTTTTTTTGTCACGTCTTCATTTCATGTTAATTATTTTCACCTTTTTATATGCAAAATATATACTCAACCACACCGATATTCACACCAAGGACATAAGTGCGAAAGGTAGGAAATTAAAATGATACCGCCATAATTTGATGCCTTTAGCTTGAGTAACCACAAAAGTTCCTCTAAAATGTGGATGTCCAAATAAAAGATTTGACTTTTTAACACAGAAGAATGAGCAAATTATCTTTTTATAAAAGATTAATGAATCCAATGCAACAAACAAGATTGTAAAAATATAGGCAAACCAGGATAAACATATACATATATACATTTGTATGTGTGTGTGGATGTGTACACAAACATACATCTATAGATATGGTCAAATTTGAATCGACCCGAATGCAAACAGCGAAAAACAGGACTGAAAACTGCTAGCCTAAAACTGACTCCAAATTAGAACCAAATCATATTGGTAAGTTTGGTTCACGTTCATGGTTTTTGAAAAAAATAAAACAGTGTATCAGTGGTTCAACCATCGGTTCCAAATGAAATGGTTGAAACAACAGTGAAATCAACGATTGAACCAAAATAACTAGAACAATTGAACCGAATGGTCGAAACATTTTTCTTAAACCTAAACCAGTGTGGCCATGTCTATAATTGGTTTGGTTCACATATGTGTGTATCTAGCATATCTAGTAATTCAAAAAGAATTTGTCTTTGACATTTTTTTTTATCGATGAAAGATTATTTGATTAAGACAGGCATAGGCAGATTAGTAAAACAGTCATGAGGAATACATGAATTAATCATCATTTTTGCCCAAAAATCTATAATTCTGTTGGCTTCTCTCGAGATCCAATTAATCTGACATTCATGAAAATCCTTCTGTAACTGAATGACATCTTTGATCACACTCACAATTTCCCACAAAAAGGGTCCTTCCTGCAAATTTATCTATTGCTGAACTTGTTTACAATCTGTTTCTATCATAACTCTTCTCCATTTTCGTTGCTTTACCAAAATAAGAGCCATCTTTACAGCTTTTGTTTCCGCAAACAATATTGATCCTACCTTCGTCCTCTTGCCCATTGCTTCCAACAAATAACCCCGATTATCCCTCGCAACAATAGCAATTCCTGCAACACCTGTTTCAGAAACATATGCATCATCACAATTAAGCTTAGCAACTCCCATTGGTGGCTTGGTCCAATGAGTAGAATGAATCTTGTGAGCAACTTCCGCACCCTGCTCCTCCTCCCACACTGTGATAGCTAGCTCCCTTAATTGAATTGAAACTCTTGTAAGTGTTCTTTGGGGATTCGGTTCAATGCTGCTAAAAACCATATCATTCCTGGCCTTCCAAAGGTGCCAGCATACCACTAAACATTGCTCCATAACCCAATTGTCATTTCCTCTACTAGCTTGCCTCATATTATACCACCAGTCCTTGAAAGAATCCCTTTGTGATGTGGATACCGGAACAGTTAAAGGACAACCCAACCAGACTGGGATCGTATGTGGACACTTAAGCAATATGTGTTCTATAGTTTCTTCCTCTCCTTTGCAAATCAGGCATAACTTGCTATCAACCAGGCCTTTTTTGAATAAATTACCTTTTGTGGCAATTGTGTCTAGCAATACTCTCCACAAAGTGGAACCTTCAACTTCCATACATGAAACCATACAACAGGTTCTGTTTGCTCTACTTGAATACGGTGTGCCCCTCTTCTCTCGCGTTCTACCTTCCTTTTAAGGAGATGATAACAAGATCTAACTGAAAACATCCCCCTTCTATCATAATGCCAGATAAGTAAATCCCTTTGAAGTTCAGAAATAGGGATTTTGACAAACTCTTCCACTTCCCCTACAGTAAATAAATCATTAAGCTTCCAACGGTCCCAGCTTGCCTTAGTGTGACAAAACAGATCTTTCACTCATACCAGAGTTGTATTATCGGGCCTTACTGAGAAAACCTTGAAACCAGGAAGAGATGGTATCCAAGGTGAGTCCCAAATTGCTACTCTCTCCCCATCCCCCAAATTCCATCTCAAACCAGCTCCTAAAGCCTCCTTACCCCAACAGATGCTCTGCCACACCCATGAACAACGACCCTTCAGTTTATAGTTCAAAAAATTGCCATCCTGAAAATATTTCCCACGCAAAATTTTCACCCATAACTCCTCTGGTTGATGGAAAATCCGCTAGGCCATTTTAGCTAGCAAAGCATGATTAAACAACTCAACCTCTCTCAACCCCAGCCCTCCTAATGATTTTCTTTTAGTTAACTTTTGCCATCCAACCCAATGAACTGTTCTCTTTTCTAGATTCGTCCCCCACCAAAATCTTCGAACTATCTCCTCCAACCTCCTAATTACCTCTTTAGGTAGTTTGAATACACTCATTGCATAGGTTGGAATTGCCTGCAAAACAAATTTAACTAATACTTCCTTCTCCGACTGCGACAGAAGACGCTTCTTCCAACCAAGAGCCTTAGATTTTACCCTCTCTACAATGTAATTTAGTGTCTGAATTTTTGATTTCCCCTATGTCGACGGCAAACCCAAATAGATATCATAATCCACCTGCTCCTTACAACCCAACTTCTCAAATATGATTTGTTTAAGCTCCGGCGTGACTTGTGGAGAGAACATCACACTTGACTTCTTAAAGTTAATCTTCAGTCCCGAAGCAGCAACAAACTGATTCAACATCTCAAACCAGGTCTCAATCTCCTGAATGTCAGCCTTGGCAAAAATGAATGTATCATCGGCAAAGAGGAGGTGGGTGATTGTGGGCGTTCTTACATTTACTTTAAATCCTCGTAATAAACCCCTCTGCCTTTTCCATTCCACCAACCTGGAAAATGCTTTAGAGACAAAAAGAAACAAATATGGGGACAAGGGGTCACCTTGCCTCAATATCCTCTTAGGATTAACAGTGGCTATCTTCCTTCCATTAAAATTAATATCATACTCTACTATTGAAATGCACTCAAAAATCCACCCACACCACTTTTTCTGAAAGCCCTAAACGCCTAAGAACAACAATAAAAAAATTCCTCTCTACGCAGTCATAAGCTTTATATAAATCAAGTTTGACAGCCAAGTCACCCCCCATTCTCCTAGATATTTGTTTTAGTGAGTGCAGACATTCATGGACGACAACAATATTATCTTGTATCATTCTACCAGGTACAAATGCATTTTCACTAGGTGATATAAGTTAATTCAACAGGGGTTTAAGACGCAGAACCAATACCTTTGAGATTATTTTATAGACAATATTGCATAAAGAAATTGGCCTGAAATGTCTAATAGTGTCAGGGTGTAGTACCTTCGGGATGAGGATTGTGTTGGTTCTATTAAAAGCCTTCAACAAATAGCCTATGTCAAAGAAGCTTTTGGCCACACTAAACATGGCTTCCTTCACTAGCTCCCAGTTCCTCTGGTAGAAGCGAGCTGTTAAACCATCAGGACCTAGGCTCTTCATGGGGTTCATACTGAAAAACCACCCCTTCACTTCTTCAATTTCTAGATGTTTGGTTAGGCAAGCATTCATAGACTCCGTGACAATCATTGGAATGCTTTGTAGTATCTCATTTCCAGCTTCAGTGCCTGCTGAATCATAAAGTTGCTCAAAGAAGTTACTAACATGCAACTGAATGTCATCCTCTTGGGTTAGCCACCTGCCCTCATCATCCTTAATAGCATTAACTTGGTTCAGTCTTCGTCTTTGCACCGTTGTAGCATGGAAAAATTGTGTGTTACGGTCACTGTAATTTAACCACTTGACTCTAGCTTTTTGTGCCCAATATACCTCCTCGTCCTTATACGCTTGATGCAAGTTTTTAATAATTTGTCTCTCCATCTCCTTATTGGTTCTCAATGGTTCCTTCGCCTGGATGTAATTGAGTTCCTTTGTCAATTCCTCAATTCTCCTTTTACTATTCGAGAAGGCTTCCCTTCCCCAGTCACGAAGCGCACCCAAGGAATCCTTTAATTTGCACATTAAAGAGAATTGAGCCGACCCCTGCCTAACCCTCTGAAGCTCCTCCCATACCACATCCTCAAACCCCAACTTACATTCCCATCGCAAATCATACTTGAGTAGTCTCGGAACTTTAACCAGTTGCGATTCAAACTATATAAAAATAGGTCTGTGATCTGATCCAAGTAAACATCCATGTTCCACTGCAACTTTTGGGAAAAGGCAACACCAATCCTCAGTAGCGAAAGCATGATCAATTATTTCCTTGGTATTCGCTTCTGCTTCCCTCTTGTTGTCCCAAGTGTAAGGCTCTCCACTGAAACCCAAGTCCACCAATGCACACTGCTACACCATCAAATTAAATAGGTCCATTTGATGAGCATTAGGAGGAAAGGCACTTATCCTCTCATCCGCCCAAAGATACGCATGAAAATCCCCAAAGCATTGCCAAGGATTCGTCCTTGAGTTGCGAAACCAAACTAGCTCTTCCTACACCTACCTATCTTCTTATTTCTGAGCACCGTAAACAAAAGAGAGATCCCAACTCCTATTCTCCACTGTCACTAATGAATGAATGAAATTCCTGGATTTACTCACAATACTAAGCTTGAGATCGTCAGTCCACCCCTATCCCAATCGGATCAACATAGCTTGCCAGTTGAAACCCCAAAGCACGTCTGAAGACCTCAATAGCTGACTGGTTCTTCCTAGTTTCCATTAAGAAAACCAGACTCGGTCGCTTTGTCCGAACAAGCTGCTGGAGAATGCGAACTGTCAAGGAGCAACCGAGCCCTTGACAGTTCCAGGCAATAGCATTCATAGGCGTCAGATCTGCCTCCTTCCCCCTTCGTATCTGTGATAAAAATTTACTTCCTTGTATCTTTATAAGAGATCAGATCAGAAGTGTGTATTTTGACCCACAGAGAAAACCCCCTTATTAAACCCTAGCTTGTACCTCAACACTGATGTTCCCCTCTTCAGCCTCCAACTAAATGTCCTTCTAAATGCTCTGCACCATTTCTGTGCACCAACTGAGGTTGTATTTGCTTTTAATTTGGAGATGATTGTAACTGGCAGCTCCGAAGTTGGGTTCCCTGAAAGTAGGAAGTTGATGTTGTGAGTGGGATTTTTGTCAAAGCAATTTGGAATTAATGCTAGCTAACAGATAGAAGAGAGAGAAGAAAGAGTTGGGAGAAGTGAAGAAATTAAATGCTAGCAATAAATATAGAAGCAAAGGACTCCACACAGGAGAGAAGACTCCACAAAAGGGAGAGAAGACTGACTACAGGGCCTTATGACCTTGGCAATTTGTCTTCGACTTGTCCTTCATCCTTGAGAAAACACTGATTTGGAACTTATCATTTCCTACCCCTACGAAGCTTGTGTTGCTTTCTTGTCTTTCTTAGCTTGAGGCCCCTACAAATGATTGGCTCTATAATCTAGGCCTCGTTCCTAGTAAGTCATGATTGTTTTTTGCAAGTATTGTTTTGACCGTGGGAAGTGAACTTTGTAAAAGTGCTTATTTAGTTGGAAAGAGGGCGAGAAGTGAAGTTTGTGGAAGTGCTTATTTAGTTGGGAAATAGAGAACTTGAAGATTACTCATCATCAAAACAAGCCCAAGCCCATACAAGAAGGCTCATTGAATCTGTCCAAATTTGGAGACTGTCAAAGGTGGCTCTTCACATGAAATCACGCAAAAGGAATCCACAACTACAAGCAGTTAGTCATGCTATCCTTACCTTCCAACCAACTAGAGGTATAAAATTGAAACTGAAACTGAGAAATCGAACCGAAATCAGATTAAATTGGTCAAAATTTGAACCGAACCAGAATCAGAATCGGCCTACCAAAATTGGAGAGCTACGATTTAGGTTTCGGTTTCACCTCTATACAAACTGTTGAACTGTCGGTTTATAGCCGTTGGCGGTTCCAACGGTTATTTCCATTCTTTTTATTTTTTTTTTATTTTTTCAATTCTATAAATATCTTTCACTCTATTCTTATTAATTTTATATCATTTCTTCTCTCTCAATCTCAATCTTTTCTACATTCTCATTTTCTCAAAAATTCATTTTGCTCTAAATTGCTCTTATTAATTATTTATATATTTTATTATTACAATTACATTTTCTATATTTCTCAAAGTTATTTTTTGCAATTACATTTTTTAAATTCCTTCTATTTTTTTACTATAGTTTAATTTAGTTATTTTATTACATATAATTAACATTTGCATATTTATTTTGGAGTAATGAAAAATTTTGGTGAAAATAGAAATTTTGAAATTGCTGAAGTTAAAAATGTTCGAACTCAAAAAAGTCAAACTCAACCAATTTCCAATCCCACGTAAGGAGATGAGGGGGGAGTGAGAGGAAGAATTTCTAGTTCCAATATTTTTATAATTCATTTTAAGAAAATTCCTATTGGTGATAAAAATTTTAAATTTTTTTGTAATTATTGTCCGCAGGAGTATTCGTCCAAACATGGAGGAAGTTATGGAACATTTCAAAAACATATAATAAACAAGCATCCGGAAAAAGTGGGAATGACGAAAGGACAAACGCAACTAACCGGGTTTGCTTCTTCTTCCTCTCAACCTAATTTATTTCGTTATAATCATAATGAATCTAGTATGAGTTTTGCTCAAATGGTTGCTGTTGATCATTTATCATTTAGTTTTTATGAAAAATT
>CAODLS013970500.1:5000-17767 GCA_948243855.1 Flueggea neowawraea
AGTGATATTGAACAACAAAAGAAACAAATATTAATAATTTTAAATAGTCAATCATGACAACAAACAAACAAATATTAAGTGTTACTATTATGCTAATGTCACATAATAATTTAGAGCCATCAATAATATGAATCCAACATCGCGTCCATATATATTGTGTGTTCAGTGTTTGTGATATTTTGGAAGGTTTAATTTTTTTTTTGGCAAGTTCAATTAAGTATTTGTTTGTTGTTATGATTAATTATTTGAAACTGTTAATCTTTGCTTTTTTTCCTGTTCAATATCAATTTTTTGTTTTTTTTCTATTGAGTGATGTGGCATAATGATGTGACAGACACATCATTAAACTTGTTAGAAAATTCAAATAAAATGATTTTAGTGACCACTGATGAACAAAATTCTAAATCGTAGTGATCATGTTGATCAAAATATGAGTTTTGTGACCATAGGTAAAAAATTCTTAAAGTTTAGTGACAACAGATAAAATTAATCTTCTGAAAAATTCAAATAAAATGGTTATAATGACCATCGGTGAACAAAATTTCAAATCGTAGTAGCCACCGGTTAACAAAACAAAAATGATAGTAATCATATTGAACAAAATATGAATTTTGTGACCATAGATAAAAAATACTTAAAATTTAGTGACTATCAATAAAATTAACTCCTAAATTGAACTCAAAATGCAAAAGCTTTCAATAAGAAGAACACAAATGAATAAACCCAAATCTCATATCCCTTATATAAACAGTACACTATATGGGTTTTGAAAAGGAAGGGCGTTTACGTAAAGAGCAAACTCTGACAAGGTATAGCTTAATCTGCATGAATAGTATTGGTTCTCTTATATGTCCCTCGTAAAAAGACTTTATCCTCCCTACTCTAAATCCAAAATTCCAAATGGCCCCAAAAGCTGGGAAAAGAAACCAACACTGTTCTTATATGGATCAACTCCGAAAGGCGAAAAGGATACTTTACTCCTCTCCATGCATGGCGGCATTTGGATTCTGATAATTAAATACACTCGATCTTTTTAGTTTTGAAAATTAATTTCATTATCAATAAATTACGAATTTATTTATTTTTATCGACTGAGACAAATAGTAAAAGCGTGTTGCATATCCTTCAACAGACTGTTTTGATAGGTCTGAAAATATTTTTTTAATTATCAATAAACCAAAAAATATAGTTTAAAATTTGCGAATGAGAATATGCAGAATACCAAGAAAATGTGTTTTAGAAACGGACACAAGAAAATACAAGAAACAGGTTTTAAAATAAATAGCAGCTGGAGAGAAGAGGGTACCAATTTGTCCAACTAAATCAATGTCTCTTAAATGAGTAATGAAGCTTATCTGTTCTGTCGGGAAAAAAAAACAAAGTCTCGTTCTTGTAGTTTCAAAAGAAATTAAATTCTTGTACACAAGTGAAATTTAAGTATTTATTTTATTTACTACTCATTTTTTTTCAAAATAAATATTTTTTTTAAAAATCTCTTTTGTCAAAATAAGTAATATTTTACAAAACTAAAAAGGTATTTATTTTTTTAAAATATTTACCTTTATATATAATAAATTATTTGTACTTTTTAATTCATAGTCAACAACTATAAATACGGATAATATAGTAAATTATCATATTAATTAATGTATTCTAATAATTATTTTAATCTATGTGCCACAACTTTAAAAATTACTTATTATGAAAAGCACAGGAGTAGTTTTTAAAATTGTAGTGCTATAATAATTCAATGTATAATAAGTACTTTTTCGTTTGGTACATGAACCTCATTAGAGCCATTTCCTAATCTATCAAATTCCTTCTCATTTAAGATAAACTTTGAATTCAAGATCTCAAAGTCGCATTACTAGTCCAAACCACTTTGGTTTAGTAATAGAGCCATTTCCTAATCTTTCTCCTGGTATTCATAAACCCTAGTAGCTTCCTCACAAACCCTAGCCGCTTTGTCAACAACTTCACTTTGCCACTCCTTCTCCGTCAGCTCTCCTCTTTGACTTCTATCTTAACTTTCTTTCTCTCATTCCCACGAATCTCGGTCTCTTCCTCGTTGCTCTTTTTAGATATGGTTTTGTCGCTCTCTCTTCCTCTTACCGCTCTTGATCCTCATCGCCTCTCTCCCTTTCGTCTTTCTTTTCCTCTTTGTCTCTTTTCGTCCTCGTCGCCTCTCTCCTTTTAATTTCGTTTCGTTTCGTTCCAGCGATGTCGACAAGGAGGATGACGGCAAAAAGAAGATGGTGGTGAAGTGATGGTGAAGGTGGCTCACTGATGAAGGAGGCAACGACTACTAGGTGGAACCCTAGCTGCTGTCTTGTTAGAATTTCTAAATTTACGAAAACATCCTTGAGTTGTAAAATTTTTTCTCATAACTCCTTTGTCTATGTATACAGTTAATTTTGTTGATTTTGATTGATTCTGTATAGAGATTATTACATTTGGAGACCTCCGTAGACTTTTAGAGGTCCCTGTAGATTTTTTAGAGATTGTTAGATACCAGATTAATTATCATAAAATAAAATAAAATTTGTAAATATATACATAAATAATTGACCTTAATTTAAAAAAAATATTACATAGAAAATTTATTGAATCAATTTTTTTATAAAAAAAGTGTAAATTTTGGAGACCTTTGGAGACTTCTGAATTAAACCAAACTTTTTACAAAAAATTTGTAAACTCCATTTTAGAGACCTTTAGAGATCCTTTGATTACTTTTGAAGACCTTTTTTAGAGATTTAATGAAGACTTTTTGAAAAATTATATATTTTTTGCTGAATTCATTTTTTTGAGAAAAAAATTAATTTTTCACGAAAATGTCACGAATTCTCGCAAATGTTGCATTTTTCAAATGATTTTCACTTTTTTGGCATTTTTCAAAATTGATTTTGTTGAGAGATATTTTTCAAAATCAGTATTTTATTTTAGTATAAAAGTGTGATTTTTTTTTATTAATATTTATTTTTTTTCTCAAATTATTAAAATATTTTTTCAAGTACAAAATTATAAAATTTCAAATTTATAGTGAACAAATCAGAGCAGATGATATGTCACGTTTAAAGACTGTGGATCACAACAAAAATAAACTAAATATTTTTAAAATAAAATGGAATAGATGAATGGGAATTGACCGGTGACATTTCGTTTCTTTCTTTTTTTTCCAACTTATGTGTAATTCAAGAATAGGCGGCTGCTAGTTTTGTCGCCCGTGACCTATTTCTGTACGAGTGTTCCATTGCCATTTATTATTCATCATCAACAAACGAGACCACACCCCACCACTGTAACTCTCAAATGATTTACTTTTTTTTTTCCTTCTAAATTTTCTATTCTTTTCTTTTTTTGACCTTTAGATCCATTCGTCAATGGGATCCGGTGTCGCTCCGATCAGTCATTTTGCCTCCATTTTTCCAATAAAAATAAATCCGTTAACAGTAAATTGAAAATTATTCAATAAAATATTATTACTATTCATGTTACATTATGCATATTTTTTTGGCATATTTGATGTGTTTAATGTATTGTAATTTAAGAATTTTTTTTCTCATAATTTAATTATTTAAATCCATAATTTATTACTTAATTTGTAAAAAAATAATGGAAAATGAAATAATGGAGTATCCTAGAATATACAATTTCATTTTTTTCTAATTTTTAAAAATAATAAAAAAATTATCAACTAAATAGCTCATAATATTTTGTTTTGAACGAACGAGGGAAAAAGTAACAATCGGAGGTTATAATGTAAAGCCAAAAGTCAATATGAGATCCAAAAGAAGATGATTCAGAAGATAACAATCAAGAAGTTGCTTCAATTGTATGCAAAGAAAAGTTGGTCGCATAAAAAAAATAAAAGATTCAAACCAAATTCTTCTTCACCCCTAATTACTTTTCCTAGAAGTAATTAAGAGATTTAGAAAATAAAAAATCAAGAGAGAAAACGATCATCTCAAAAATGGACATGAAGGTGAAACGATACAAAGTGACATTGCAACTTGATGTTAATTTCTGGTATTTTTTGGAGGTGGTCTTCAGAAGGGGAACAAATTGAAAAGGATGGTCTTGGTCAAGCTGGTCCATTGTTTTTAGCAAACCACACTATAAGCCTTGTAAGAAAAAAAATGCCACTTTCGGATGTGAATATCTGATTTCACTTCCTTGTTCAGTAGAAGTTCGAGTTGCTATTTGGGTTGCATTTATATCACAACTGATTTGCCACACTTCTCTCCCTCAAACTATCGAAATGTCAACATGGACGATATTTCAAACGAATAGATCTAATATTTGATAGAGACATGATCCACAATTATGCGTCGAAAGAAATTTTTAAGTCAGATTTTTTTAATATTAAAGAAGAATCCAATAGCAATTAATATGTTGTTTAAATTTGTTGTAGGCTCAACCTGATCAACTATAATACCGTTTAAAAAAAACTTGATTAACTATAACAGCGAAATAACAGTGGACAATTTATGGTGGGAGCGAGGTTTTATGGAATGAGAAATGTGGTGAAAGGTCTACGAGTTTTCTATCACCCTATTATTTCTCCATATGTTGATGAATTGGTCCCACGACTTGATGATGGGAAGCCTAAAAGAAATGATGGGTTGGTGTCATTCATAACTTTAACTCTAGGCAAACATGTGATGCATTTAATTATCTGCGAGGGGCCCCGTCTTTTTCTGCAACTATATAAGTTCTTAAAAATTCGTTAAATATTTTTGTTTACTTTAAACCAAATGTTGATCTAAATATTGTTGAAAATTTTTGACAACAAGGAGAAGTGGGACTATTGCCCAAGCTCACAGGGTAAATAACCCGGCCATGTAACACAGGCCCAACTAGACCGAACCGAATATATATATTTGTCTTGGGTCTTGAATGTGCTAAACCAGGCCGCATGTTGGACTCGAGAACTACATTAATTGACTTCCACTGTATTCGGCCGAATTAGGTATACCAAAAGCAAAGTGGTCTAGCCGCGTGACAACTGAATCCGTCTCGAAACCTTTAGGTTCTAGGGTTAAAGCTCATTAGAGTCGGAGTGTTTCGGGATAATTTAAGAAGGCTAAAAAAAATGCTATACCAAGAATTCGGAATTGCTTAACTTATCATTGTTACCGAGACACTGAGATTAGTATCCATTTCGGTGGAATTGTAGAGATTTCTTTTATTTTAATCAAAGATCTCGAAACGTTTTAAAACTCGGATAAACGAGTCATAAATTTTGTGTTCATATTTCATTCTAGTTTTTATTTTAATTCATCAAATCTAGTGTTAATAGTTTGACCTCTTTTTTTAAGCCTGGCAGGATTATTCAGAGTATGCGACTGCCTTGTAATCCCAAAAGAAATCAATGAGTGACTAAGTGATTAGAATTAAAGTTCGTTTCTCCATAAATTGAGAAGAAATTTCTCCCATGTGCTACCTTACACTTTGCCATTTCCCTATTAATTTCAGTAACATGGAGATTTTAATGCAGCTCCCACAACCCAGAAAAAGAATCAAAGCATATAAACAAAATTTATTTCCATCGATTTGGCTGTTGTGTACATCTTATCCGTGTTGTGATCAACTGGAACATAGTCCAAATCAATTGTATGCTTTGATATTGTCTATATAAATTGATGTTGTCAGCATTTTTATAAGTAAGTTCAATTTCATTAATTATCAGCTCTAGCATATAAATTTAACCGAAAGGACTTGACATGAGACCAATTATTATAACTAGCGTAATATTCGTACTACGGTAAACTATAATATTTTTATTTAAATTAATAAATAATATATTTTTTGTTTCAAAAGTATTTTTAAAACTACTACTTCAATGAGAAAAATCAAAATATTCTCAAACCAGGAGAGAAACTACAAAAATATTTTTAAAATTATGACTTCAATGAGAAAAATCAAAATATTAGCAAATCAGGAGAGAAACTATAAATATTAAATATTTAAAATTATTATAAAATTTTATAATTTTATAATTTATTCATAATTCTTTTATGAATTAAATATATTATTTTTTCTCAGATAAGTATATAGATTCATTAAAATAAAATTTTTTAATCAGTATATTATAATATTAATCAAGTGAATGCATATGCATGTGTTGAATTAAGTTAATATAACTAATATCATCATAATTTTGATCGAAAATATCAAATCGTCATTAATTTTTATATATGATTCTCTATTTTAAAAAAAAAAAACTAATATATTAACATTTCGCTAGTCAATTCTAAATCACGTGCTAATTACAAATTTATATATCAAATTTACGAACCAAAATTTTCATCATAGCGCTAAATTTATATAACTATATTTATATGTGAAATAATATATATTGATTTAAATGTATATATTGACACATATACTAATTTGTTTTTGTTGTGTAATTATTGATTTTATAAATTTTTTATATTATATTACAAAAAGAAAAAGAGATAAGATATTTAGAAAAATCACAGTATGTTAATCAGTTAAGATGTCACTTGACGAAACCTTGAAAAAATTCCCAAACTTATATATATATATATATATTGAAGTAGTCATTTTCTTTAAAGACATTAAGAAATAATATACCTCATGACACTTATCATTCAATTAAGAAGCCACTTGTCACAAATTTAGAAAAACTTTCTAGTTATTATATATATATATTGATTAGAGTAAACTTTTTTTCTAAATGTTGTCCGTGAGATTTTAACTCAAAATTTGATATATAAATCTATAATCCGAGTAAATTTATTTGAAGACAAAAATAACAAAAATTTGATATCTATATATATATATATATATATATATAAAAGCTGAATACACTATCACCAGAATTTGACATTTGGCATCATAAAATATTGATATTTGGAGCTCTAATTTAATGACATGTGTCAATATTTAAAATTATTCAACAAATCTTAGATTATCATAAATGGAATAAAATAAATAAAATAGAATTTTAACATTATTTTAGTTACCATTTTTGGTTTATTATTTACAAATAAGTGTACACGAATTTTTATTATAATTTTTTTTCTTAATATAATAGTAATTGATTTCACGGTAATATGATCTATATCTATCTATATATAAAAGCTGAAGACTCTATCACCAGAAGTTGACATTTGGCGTCATAAAATATTGACATTTGGAGCTCTAATTTAATGACATGTGTTAATATTTAAAATTATTTAACAATCTTAGATTACCATAAATGGAATAAAATAAATAAAACATAATTTCAACATTATTTTAGTTACCATTTTTGGTCTATTATTTACAAATAAGTGTAACCGAATTTTTTTTCTTATTACATTTTTTTTCTTAATAGAATAGTAATTGATTGCACGGTATCAATATGAATATAGAATTATAAAATAATCAAATTTAGTATATTAAGATTTATATCTATAAAAATATACTAAAGTAGAATACATTAACTCAAAATTTTAATTCAAATATCTGAACATCAAATTTTAAAGGATATATATTTTATATATGTTGATCTAAATTTAAAATGAAAAATCAAGATTGTTTAAAACTCTACCCAAATTTAGAATCCTTCCTTTTTGATAAACAAAACTCAAACTTATGCACTCAAGTTATTATTGTACTTGTCACTTCTCTTTTATTTCTACTATTTTAAAATATTTTGCTCATTTCAAAAGAAAATATTTTTGTTTATTGCATATATTTTGCTTTTTCATGATACAAAAATTATAGTAGAAAATTTAGTCGACTTATGTGAAGGGAAATTTCATGTGGGTCATGTTTTATGAAACGCTTGTGTGAAAAGAACTTAAAATTGACATTTTTCACAATGTAATTTTGACATATGACATTCTAAATACATGACATGTGTACTTTCTATTAGAAAATTCAATTTTTTTTGTCAATATTTACTTTCCATTAATAAAAAACACAAATATGAAAATAAATCTCATAAGAAATTCAATATTAATTTTTTATTTTCATATTATTTTCAATTTAAAACATTTTTTCTCTATCTTCATATATTTAATAAAAAAAATTAGTAATATTCCGGGACAAAATCCCGAGCTAAAACTCTGATATATAAATAACATAATCAAATTCAAACGATTGGGATTGTAAATAAATGTCCAGTGGCAGAGGGAGCCTGACCATGCACCTACCTTCATCACCGACTCACTTTCGCTTTAAGATTGGGATTTTGTCCTCAACGCCAGTTCTAAACCAATCTCACCTCCTTCGATTCTTAATTCCGCCACTGCAAATGCCATAGGTTTCTAACAAACAAACAAATAAAGTTGGTGAACAAACTTTTTGGTATTGTTTACAGAATACGTGTTTCTTAACTTGATCGAGTTGTTGAAGTGATGGTGGATTTGGAGAATGTTGTTTTGCAGGTGAGTTCTAAAGCTTAATAAAATTGGTTTGGTCGCACCTTAATTCGTTCTATTTGTCCTAAAAAATTAATGTTACTCCTTAACTTGTTTTCTTTGTCCTAAAAAACAATTAATGGCTCACAGATGATCATGCACTACTTCTTAAATATTAAACTTATAATAATACCTGAAGAACAAATCTTCGGATTTGGTCAAAGCTCTTATAGCCAAATACATTTTAATATTTATTTAAATTTTAAAGACTAATTAAAAAACGTAATTTTGGATTTTCTAATGAAGTTGGCAGATATTTGAACTTTTCCGTTTTACAAGTGTTTCTGCACCTACCCAAAATTGACATTATTTGCTTAATTCGTTACCAAGTCAAATGGTAAGATGACCTTGATATGGTCAAGCCCTTCATATAGTTTATGTGATACCATTTATTAGCCCCATTTTTTCAAAATCTCGGCGATTTGAAGGTGCCATTCGTTGCCTTCATTGATCATATATATTTAGTCTTTTTTATAATTATGCAATGTTAACTACATTTTCACACAATTAATGTTTAATATTTTACTAACAAAAGGCATTGTGAGTCTATTATATGTATCAAAATTAACTTTTATTGTATATTAGTAGATTGAATTAAATAATAAAAGAAAAGAAAAATTGACATATTTTTGCTTATAAAATACTACATACGGTTAAATATATAATTTATAATTTAAATAATAAAAAACAAACAGGTTTGTGTACAATACGTTTTGAACCCAAACAAAATAGATTGAACGATAAGTTATAAAAGTAGATTGATATTTAATGGATTTGTAGGTTTAATGGCGTTTGTTTTTCAGCATTTTTATCTAATATATCATGATTCATACATATTTTAATTCTAAAAGACATATTATTCTGTTTACATTTTCATTATACAATTTACGAATGTACAATCTATTTGATTCACCAAACATAAACACTAGAATTTTTTAATATGGCTAGACTTCTATAATTACAACAATTTACATATAATGTTGCAATTCAGCATGAGAACCACCTAATGACACATTCACATGATAAATCCGATTGAAGAAAGAAGAGTTTGAAAGGGACGATGAAGACAAGAGTGTTATAGGCTTTATAGCAGTAAGTAGTGCCTAATTCTTTTGCGTAGTTGAGACACATATGACTTTAAAATCTTGGATTCATTGGTTCCCATATTCTACTGGTTGGTAGGATGGAAACAGAAGGCAGCTACTTGACCCAATTCAATTCCCCTTTACGGCCCCAACCACTTCCACACGCTTCAATTCAATTCTTAATCCTATATACCACTAAGATTATTAGTTTATGTTAATATAATACTTAGTCTATGCTTAGCATTAATCAATTTTAATTTCTATAATAAAAGTTGGTGATTTGCATGAGCATCCAATTCCAAGACCCTTTTCTTTTTCTTCACCACATTAGCTTGTAGTTTTCTGATATATAGCTCCTTTTTTTCCCCTTAAATTAAAGAATTATAAAGTGTGTTGCCTTGTTTAGCAGGTTGGTTTTTATATTTGCACATCTTGTTTAGGAGAAAGCAATCAATCATTGAGATGATAATTTAATTGAAAAAGAAACATGCTATTCATGCTTTCACATCTTGTAGGGTAACATAAGAAACCTGATAAAAGTTTATCAACATTTTTCTTATTATTTGTTACTGTATCAATTCAATCATGAAGAATGATTGAATTGATAAATCTTTTAATAAGAATAATTGAATTTATAATGTTTTAAATTATATAACAATTTTTTACAAAAACTATTAATATTTCTACTTTTTTTAGTTGTGGTGAAATGTTTATTTTAAGAAAATTAAGTAGAAATATATTGTAGATTGATAAATTTGTAGGAGTATACAGACGTAAAACGTATTTTTCAATTCAAATATACACTAATAATGGTATGCTATGAAACGAATATCCCATTTAGCAGTTCCTGCGGCACTATAAATTGTAGACAAAAGAAAACTGCCTGGCAAAGCCAATGAATGAGATGCTAATGGCGAAAAGTTTTGGTATTATTTTGTTGTTTGAATGCAAACAGCTAGCCATGCTCCTATCCTATGCTCCATCCAAATCCAATTAACAGTCATTTTCAGATACCAGCTGCAGATGCTCCCAAATATATTTACAGGACTCTCCAATATGAATCTTCTTCCTTAATTTGCCACTCTGACATGACTATTGACTCTTTTTACTCGCTTTTCTTTAACTTCATCATCTAATGTTTGCGTTTTAATGCCCCATTTTGCCTTTCTTTTTGTCTTTTGGGCTACTTGTGGAAGCATTTTACTCCTTTCATTAATTCTGTCTTTGAACCACTTTAAATGCCAACTTGGAACTGGTTACTAAACTTCACTTGTTTCGACTATGATGGTTTTCAACTTTGATGGTGTCAAATGAGAACATGATAGAAATCAAAGTTAATGAACAATGATTGATGGTGTCTTTGAAAAATTGATGGAGAACATTTGACGAATTAGATAAAAAGATCAAAACATGTCTTTTTTTAGTTGTAATGTTGAATATTATTGAATATTTTTTTCTAATAGAGATTTGGTGATAGTTTTATGATTCCTTTACGCAAGGAAAACTTGATTTACCATTTTGACGATTCTGATAATATGTTACATACTATCAATCAAAATATACTAAACAAAGTATTTGTCCCTACCTATTACATTTTTATACACATTAATTAGTGCCAAAAAAGTGAAGGTTACAATCAAAGCCTCTTGATACCTCGTTAATAGAAAGTTGATACGGATAAACAAAAGATTAGAAATGCCATTTTTTGCACAAGTTTTTTCTTAAAATTTTGTGGTCTTAAGTTACAAAAATAGAAAATAATTGAAGCCAGATAGTTTAAGGGCTTCCAAACTTGATTGTTCTTTTATCAGCCGTCTTAATTTCAAAAGTAGTTTTCAACTCATTTACATTAACTAAATTTACCTGAAAATAAATAGAAGTAACGGAGGTGTAAATCCCAATTATAGTCATAAATGACACACGTGCTAGGACGACAGAGCGGATTAGGCGGAGGCTCCGTCGTCATCAAGTGAATTTCCCCGCGAACTCCTCGCGCGACAAACTAATAACTTACAGATACTCTCTCTCTCTCTCGCCTTCTTCAAATAACTACCAAAAAGTGAGAGGGAGATTTGAAAACACAGAGAGAGAGAGAGAGAGTGAGAGAGACAATTCAAAGGTTGAGTCTTGAAATAAGAAACCATCAATATAGGATCCGAAGTTGCCGGAATCTCGCATTTGTTGATTTTTTTAGTTCATCTCTCTCTCCACTCTCCATCATCACATCTCTTCTCCTCTCCTCTCCCTCAGTGTTTCCTCATCCTCCACTCTCTCTCCCAGAGGAAGATTGGAGAGCGAGAGAGGGAGAGAAGAAAAAAATCCAGTTTTTGCTTTCTCACCGGAACTTCACCTTTCTTTCTCCTCAGGTTTTCAAATATCCTCTATTCTTATATCCTCGTGTTAATTTTCCAGTTATTTTAACACAACCCATTTCAAAGTTTCCTCCTTTATTCATCCACCATTAAAAAGTTCCATGCTTTCATCTGCTTAAGCATTTTTTAAGTCAAATGTCTGGTGTTTGTGAATATTTACGTTGTCAAATTTGAAGTCGCTGTGGCCGTGCCTGTAGCTGATGGTTATGTTGTATTAAACTCAGGCAAGATGGTTTCATTTTTGGTGTGTTTATATTGTAACATTTAGCACATTGTAACTAATCTGTTTGTATTGTCTGATAAGGATTTTTTTTTTGAAATAAAAAAGGTTATTGATTTGTTTAGTAGGTACGTGGTTATCAAAATTCTCTGGATTCGTTTGTCTTCATTATCTTCTTTGATATGGACTTACAAAAATCCTTTCTCCCATTTTTGTTTTCAGGATATTTCGTGATTCTTTTCGTCTGTCTTTGTTGTGAAGCCTTCTTATATTCTTACAAAACATAAGTTAGCGTTTCTTATTCATGATTTGGTTGGTTCGATAATGATGTTGTTGTTGTTGGTCAGTAAGTATAATTAGGCTTTTAAAAAGCAAAATTTTTCTTGTCTTCAAAGGAAATAATGTTTTCTGCAGTTTTTTAAAGAGGCCTTGTGGTGATTCTTTTCTTCAGGTGTTTTGTATTAGCAGTTTTGGACCATGCTGATGTGATTGTGCTTTAATTTGTGACAATCTCATTCTGGAATTGAATTTTTCAGGACGAGACATCATCTTTCGAACCTGTGATTCTTCTCTGACAGGTATGTTTTTGTTCTGAAGGTATTCAGTTAACATAAATTTTTTCTTTAGTTGAAAGATTGAACAGAAATGTGACAACTTT